>JBBPFJ010001320.1:0-15924 GCA_037975025.1 Excoecaria agallocha | reverse complement strand
AAAATGGCCACTAGAATGCTTAATTTGATTTAAAAGAATGTGTAATATGGAAACCCTTTATGGTTGAATGGTACCCTAAAGGAAATCAAAGTATAATTTATAGTGTTTAATGCCATAAAATGACTATAGTGATGAAATATTGTGTCCATAAATTTTTGTGAAAATTATGGAAATTATTTAAATATTTTTGAGAAGAAAATTAGATTATGTAATAGGTGAATTTGTTGAATTATTGAGAAAAAATTCATTAATTAAGTGGAAAATGGTGAAATATTGTGAAATAATTCACAAATTGTGTAATCGTATTGGAAAAATTGAATGACTGTTGTACTGAACTGAAAAAGTGAATGAAAATGGCAAATGAACACTTTTCGATTAAAGATGACAATTAGTGATTTCTATAAGTGTTCTTTAACTTTCTTGGAATTTGTGATTTGTTTCTCTGAGTTTAGTTTTATAGGAATGTGGTTTGTTCAATTGCTTGAGGGTGAGCAAAGGCTAAGTGTGGGCCAATTGATAACTCCAATTTTGTGTTTAATTATAGTATGTTTTCCTTAGTGTTTTAAGTCTCGTTTTACATGTTTTAAGTATTAAATTCTTCTTTTTGTGCTAAATAAGGAAATGCTAATAATTTTGGTGTTTTAAAGGGTTTAATGGTACAATTTAAATTTTTTTGCAGAAATTGATTTGCACTCGGCTGAGACACTTTTGTCTCAACCGTGTGCTTTGTAGATGTTCAAAACCTACCATTTATCCAAGGGACTTAGTTGAGACCATTAGTCCCAGCAATGTCCAAATGCAGTTTTCGATTTATTCAGTCTAGAAGGCTATACACAGCTGAGGCATTTTGGTCTCAGCCACATGCCACATTTACTGTACAATTTTTTCTAAATGGACTTAGCTGAGACACTTTGGTCTCAGTCGTGTGCTATTCTACAGTGCCATTTTAACTTACTTGACTCGGTTGAGACAAATTGGTCTCAGCCGTGCACCGCTTAAAATGACCATAAAAGCTGCAGATTTTTAGATATGAAGGGAGTTTTTGAAAGGAGGCTTTTTAGGTTTTATGCCTCGATAGTATTAGGTCGTGTTCCTCTATATTTTTATGGATCATATGCTTAGTTTTATTTGTAATAACATTATTTTTACATTCATTACACATTTGCACTTCAATAAACATCAAAGTGTGAATTAGATATATAGATTGATTTCTTGTTCAGTAAAGTTATAGATGGGAGAAGAAGGAAGGAAGTTACACCAACTTTAGATCTATATTTCCATATTTACATTTTAAAGATCAACACTTCTGAAGGGTTGAAGAGTTGCTTCTTCCCTTTTCCTTATTATTTTCAATATGAGATTGAGTAGTCCTTTAGTTGTTTGGGGATCTTTAAATCCCCTACCAATGTAAGAACTTGAGCTTATTTTCTTATATATGTGTGTATGTGTATGTGTGTGTGTGTGTGTGTGTGTTTGTGTATTAGATGTTTCTTTTCCCTTGTGTTTATCTTGGTATGGATGTTATTCAAGTATTTATGTTATTAATCTTATTAAAGTTAATATATTCATGCTTGTTTAATAGTTATATCATGTATGTTCTATCTTTCTTCAAATATGTTGTAGCTTTGATGGCATTTCTGGAATGGGAGTTGTTATATCTAGGGTGTGTGTGTTGTAAAAGTAGAAAAACAAGAGGAAAATGAATAGGTATTGAGTTAGTAGGCTCCCGAATGGGATACTAGGGTTATAGATGGATTGTCAACATCCAAGATATATTAATATTATGAAAAAATGGATCTTGCATTGGGTAGGGGGAGGATAAATTCATGAACAACATTGTTAGTCATTATTAATTTGTACAAGTTATATTTTATTTTTTACCATTTTTTACTTGATTCATACTTGTGTTTAATTTACTTTACAATTGATTGCTAAAATACAACATACATATACAACAAATTGGGTAATTCTTTAAGCACATAAATCCAATCACTCAAGTTTTTGTATACTTACTTACTTCCTTTGGGATCGATATCTAGGGGTTTTAAAAACATCCCACTATATTATTTGTCGATTTAGTACACTTGTTGAGTTCGCATCACACCCTTTTGGACTAAATCATTCTCGAACTCTACATTGGACAAGGTGGAGATAGATGGTCTCAGCCAATTCCCTTGGTGAAATGGTGCATTTTAAAACTTTGTAAGGCACACTACTGAGACAAATGGTCTCAGCTTAGTACTAGCCATTTTTTTTTGCACAAAATACAAAATTACACCATTAAGCACTCAAAAACTTCATAAATCTTAAGATAATCCCATTTGGCATAAAAAGAGAAATTTAACACTTAAAACACAAAAAATATGTAAAATGCAACAAAACATAGATAAAAATGCACTAAAAATAAACATTAAATCATAGTTATCAACTACCCCACACTTAGCTTTTGCTCATCCTTGAGCAACTCAAAAAATAAAATTCCCGCATCTCCAAACTTAGAAAAAGATATCACAAATTCAGAGAAAGCTAAATAACACTACATCAGAAGTCACTAACTGTTGTCCTAAATAGAAAAGAATTCAGTTCAAATCATATACTAGCTAGTCTCTTGGTGTGTGTGTGTTAGGCCTAATGATAACTTCTGAATTATAAAACTCCAGTGCAATTCGACAACCGAGAAAATAATTCATATGAAAAAATTTTTCACATGCGATTTCGTACTTCAAACTCAAGAGATGCCATAAGCCTCTCTTTTAGCATTGGAACCCTGAGGTCATCTCCGCAAATAACTCTAAACAAAGCAAAAGCATTAGGTCTTAGGCGGGTTATAACATGGTTGGGTTATGGTTCACAAATAAAAACAAAAGATATGCAAGTTAGAATAGCCATTCCATAGCTCCACTCACCCTAATAACACTTTAAAAATTTTTGTGCTTAAATTCTACCTTTTGCATGATTCAAAATTGTTGCTAAATAATAGGCTACCCAAAATACATAATGTGATTTTTCAAAACATAGATTTCTTAGAGAAGGATTACACTAAGATGTTTAATTGACACTGCTATCACTCAATCACTATAAGCACTAAAGTTCCTTCTCTAAATTTAGCAAGCTACCCCACACTTTATTTCATTTTATGCTTATTTTTCAATGAGCTTACTAATATTTCCACTAGATGCAATTACATTCTAAAAATAATCCTAGACATTCACAAGATAATCCATTTCTAAAATTCTCCTTGACATTCAACCCTCATCTTAACTAAAATCTTTTTTAGTCCCGAAAAATTTTCTCTTACTCACTCTAAGAATGGTTAGTTCTAAAAGGTCAAGAAAAAGGCTTTAAGGCTAAGGAAATTACATGAGTGTAACAAAAATTAAAAATTTGGTACACATTTAACATACCTTAATAGGCTGAAAGGGTTATCCAATAGAAACAAATTGGCACTGGGTAGGTCAAATTTTTTGAGAGGCTTACAATAAAATCCTACCTAAATCATTTCAAGCATCATTTTTGAATTACTATGAATGCTTTGAAGGGTGATAATGAAGGTTCTAGCACTCTAGAATTTCCATTTGATCACCTTCATGCACTCATTTTCCAATTTTCCTAAAAATAGGCCTAAAGTGCATATTATTTTGGAGACCTATTGGTATCGATTTAATTGAACCTAAACGAAAAAGGTAAACAATTAACAACTAGCTATTCTTCGATCATTCAACTGCCCTAAACAAGCTTTTCTAAAGCTAAGTTCAATGTCTCCACAATGGGAATAACTAAGGAAAAACTAAACTAATATACATAAGTGTTTGAAAATAACCGAAGACAACAACCTATAAAACAAAAACAAAAACTTGAATAAAAATTAAGCTATAAAAGGAATAAAAGAAGCAAAATAACTAAGAACAGCCAAAAAGTAAAATGTAAAGAGGATAATATAGACTAAAGAACTATAAATTTAGAGCTATAAAAAAATAAATAAAAAGATAAAAACTAAAAACATAACATAACATAACATAACATAACATAACATAACATAACATAACATAACATAACATAACATAACATAACATAACATAACATAACATAACATAACAAAACATAACATAACATAACATAACATAACATAACATAACATAACATTAAGAAAATTGACATGAACTAAACTAACTACTAACAACAAAATGACATAAAAGAAAAATTAAAACTACTGTGGTCTTAGTGTTAAATAAGCAAAATATCCAACAATCCAAAATAAGTTCATAAATATCTCTATAAAATACCCTCACCCCACACTTAATAATTTTGCTGTCCTCAATAAAATACAAACACATTATTCACAAAAATTTTTGGGGTTGAGGAAAATCCTTAAAAATCAATCCTTTGTAGATAGAGGAGGAAAGTGGTAGTTGAATTGAGATTGTATCCTCCCAAGAATAGTTACTATCTCATCCATCCTCTCTATCATCATGTCTAAATGCCTCATAATGGTGGTGTATTACTTAGAGGAAAGAGTAATGTCCACTTCCCTTATCCACTGAAGTTTTGTGGCTTGCTTGTTTATGACCTCCATATATAGTGCTCTGCCAGACACCATTGTGTAGCCTTAACTCAAAAATCATGGGTCATATATGAGAATGTATATCTTCTTCAACATCTTTTTATAGATGACAATAGGGCTCCCAACAGATTTGCCCAAACATGTAAAGTTGACCTTCCCAGCAAACATCGTCACAATCCCGCCAAAATCAATTTTAGAATTCCTTTTTCTTATAAGTTTTCAGATCATCAATTTTAACAACAAGAAACACTGCTCCATTATTCTGACCTTCCCAGCTAACATCGTTACAATCCTACCTAAAGCAATTTTTAAATTCCTTTTCTTATAAGTTCTCAAATCATCAATTTTAGCAATAAAAATGTTGCTCCATTATACGGTATAATATTTTTCATTACATATAGAATTTGAACCTCACTTGCATTCACATTTCTCGATCCCTTAAGGTGAGAAAATATCGTTATAGCCAAATATCTATGCATAACTCTTAATAAATGGTCCCTTAGATGGTGAGCTTTGGTATTGCTAGCATAAAAAATGGTATGCTCTATGTCATCGCTGATATCATTCCACATCTCCTATAAAATGCACATTCTCTATGCCCTTTGCTACATAAAGATCAAAACCCAGAGTGGTAGGGAACTTATTGAAGCTCATCTTGTGTAAAGACCTATTGAGCCAAAATCTAATATGTCTTTCATCATAGTGACTATCCCTCCTGATGCATACTTGGACTGTTGTTAACAAATCCCTTACAAGATAGGGATAAAACAATTCTCTTATACTCATAAATTCCTTCCTGCCAACTGCTTCAATTAGGCACTCAACTTCACTTTTCATAATAATTTGTTGCATTAAAGCCATATCAATATAAGGCATTGCTAAATACTCTGCCTTTGCAAAAGTCAACCAATTCGGTTTGAACTCATTCAGAACCAAGGATGAAGTCTTCGATTTAAAAGTGTCCAGAGGGGCTAAGGATGATGATCGCACTTGTGTCCTAGTTCTCTTAGCTACCATTACAAAAGAAAACCATTCTCAAATAAGGTTTTTCCATATTAAGCCTAAACACACAATACAAAAGAGGGAATTAAATGTGTAAAGCATAAAAATAGTAGCACAGGAAATGAAAGTTCGCTAAAAGCATAAAAATGGTTAAATATGCTATGAGCAATAACAACAAGTGTGCAAGTGCAAAAATAAACTAAGACAACTACAATGCCTAATGTAAGCATAATAACTTGATGCCTCCTACAGCATATATCAAGACTAATCCTATTTAAATAAAACAACCAACAATATGCTGAGATGCTAACAAGACTACATTTGCCAAAAACACAAAGATAATAAAAATACTATAGGGAAAACTACCAAAATGAAAAAGATCAAGGCATAAAACATGATATAACACAAGATTGTTATTCTAACACTAAAACATTAAAGGCATCAAGTGGATAAGGTATTGCATACATCGTTATGCATATCCATCCATTACATTTGACACAAAATAATTATTCTAATGAAAATCATACACACCAAAGATGAAAAGTTATGCAAACTAGCATTTCCCCTTCTTTTAGACATTTTAGCAAACACATGGCATGCATAAACAACATTTTCATTAAAATGCACCAATTAAAAGAAGCACAAGTAGAATGGTCACCGAAATTTTCAAAGTAACCAACTATAGAGCATACCTCAAAGAAAAAATAGCAAATTGAAAAAATTAGATCTAAACTTAACTCTAAACATGTAAATAAGCATTAAACACTCAAAGCACATCTCACACACATGAAAGCTCAAGATGCTAACAAAAAAATAGGATTTCTACTCTAAAGCATTCTCAAGAAAAGTACATAAATAAAGTATAGAGATGAAATTAAAAGTAAAGCACATTGGATACTTACTTTTTTCGAAGCTTCACAAAGAAAATGCACAAAGAGGGGAAAGTTTGGTAAGGGAATGCTAGAATCCATAAGAAATTCAGAGGGGAAATAAGAGAGAATCTGAAAAAGCATATCTTTTGGCATTATTTATAATTGGACATGACATATTGCTCTAAGCACATGGCTAAGACCAAAAGGTCTCAATTGAGTCACACATAACACTCAAAACATACAATATTGAAATTTTAAAGGGCATAACTATGACCAATTGGTCTTGATCGAGTCTCCCCTTTTGGATTGGAAAATCATGATTGCATATGGTTGAGACCAATTAATCTCTGTCAATGACCCATTATCTACCACAATGATTCACTTTCACATGGCTAAGATCAATGGCCTCTACCGAGTGGCCTAAATTGTATAATTCCACATGGTTGAGACCAACTAGTTTAGATCAAATGACCTCTACTAGAATGAAAACTCAACTTGCATATGGCTAAGACAAATGGTCTCAACCGAGTAATATCCTTCTATATTCAAACTAAGGACTTGCACACAGTTGAGACCAACTGGTCTTGGTTGAGTGCCCTATTCTAGAACTTATATAATAAATAGGAAACAACTAAGACCAGTAAAATTTTTGCTCTTTAAAAAAAATTTAACCCTCTCACACATGCATATGATCATCATAATAATTAGTAAACATACACAACATAATTCACCACTTATTGATACTACAAACGAAAACATAAAACAACAATTTAAACAAAAATTAAAGATATACTTAAAGGAAATAAGTTTTAAGGTTGAGTTAGAAAAAGTTTTAGATTTGACAAGTCGCCAACTTAACTTTTGATATTCTTATGGCACGTCTTGGGGTTCATATTTCTCTACCCTAACACCAAACCTAAAATTTTCTTGCAAATTTAGGCATGGCATTAAATGATTGTGACTTCCCTCACCTTTTATTTTATACTTCTTTGATGAATTCCTTATAGAACACTTGGTTATTTAACTCTTTCCCTTCATAATTGTATCTTTTTTTTTCATTGGGATCCATTAGCCATTTCCCACAAGTGTCATTCACTAGGACATGTTCAGGTCTAACCTTCATTTTCTCAGGAAGATCTTGTATATTGATTATATGAACTCACAAGCTAGACATTTCATCATCTTAGTCACCTCAAATATCATCTTTTCATCATTAAAATGTAAGGTGACTATCTTCGCATGCACATCTATCAGTGCTCATGACATGTTCATGAGTGTTTAACCTACTATCAAAGGAATAGTTTGATCTTCCTCCATTTCCAACACTATGATGTCCATTGGGAATATAAACTTCCAAACCTTCATTGGGCATTCTTCTATTATCCCCTTAGGCCTCTTAATAGATTTTTCTGCCAATTATAACAACATATTTGTTTCCTTTAGATTCCCCAATTTTAGCTTTCTACAAAGTGTATAAGGTATGAGATTAATGCTGGCACCTAAATCACACAAAGCATGCCCAACAAAGTTTCCTCTTAATTCACATGATAGTGCAAGACTACCAGGATCCTCTAGTTTTCTCAGTGCTTTGTTGGTCGATTATGATTTCTCTCATGTAGTTGTTGCCCTACTCCTTCTTCATCAATAAGAGTGACTTTTAGATTTGGTGGTCTATTTATATATTTGGTTTGAACTTATCTCCTTCTCCAGTGCAAGGTCCTCTCGATTTTATGATCAAATAGTACTAGATGATGTAGATGAAATATATTCATGCACTATAATCACCTATAATTTGACAACATGAATTAAACTAGAAATACTCATTGAAATTGGGAAAAGGACAGTGTCGTGATTACCATAAATAGTTCAAGGGAGTGAAGATCCTCAAACTTGCTAAAGAAGCCTATGTAAGAATCCTAGCAAGATGAACTAAGTTAGGAAGACTCATTGGAATTGGCAAAAGGGAAGTGTTGTAGTGATCATTGTATTGACGTAAGAAATTATTAAACCTTCAAGCTATCATATATGAAGGCCTAAGCAAATCATTGAGGCAAGGATAGCAGAGCTAGCTTCCACCTATAATGTTATAGATATAGCAACACATATAATAGACTGTGTGTGATGTATATAAGAATGTATGTAAGCATGCAATAATGTATGCATGGTATACACCATAGGTGGCTAAAGGATCCCATCTCAAATGCGAGGTGACTGATGATCCGTGTACATCTTTCATAAGCTTTCTCTTGTAATTCACCTTAGCTTTTTCTGATTTGTCTTCTATCTGAGTTCTCTTATCATTTTGGCCAAAGATAGTCTAGCCCATCAAAAATTACACATAACATTTGATACCCCCAAAGACTTAAAAATAATGAGGGAAGTCTTTTCCATGTGAGATGCTGGCATCACTGCTTTGGAATTAAACCATATTCGATATATGTCTCCATACATGCCATAGGCTTCTCTTGATTGGTTAATCATATGTTCATGCCCAGCTTATGCATGAGCTCTTATTTACATGCATCATATAACAATAATAATAGTTATGACCAGACATGTAACACAATAATAAAGACTTTGATTTAATCTCAGGTGTGACATCTTATGTGCATTTGAATCCTATTATAAGTTAGCTCTTGTAGGTTTTTTTGGAATTTTGGATGAATCAGTTTAGGAAAGCGAAGCTTGATATTTTATGAGGCCCTAATCCTGGCCCTAATCGAATTATGTTAAATAATGAGGATTTTGGTTATATAAGGCATAATTAGAGTATTTTGCATTAGTAAAGGTAAGTCTTATAAAGGGTATTTTGGTAATTATGCATGTGTAAGGGAGTGTAATTAAAATGTTAAGGAAGGATGCAATTGAATTAAATTGGAAGATTCGAGTTAAAATGTAAGAAATACAAGTTTTAAGGGTTAAAGTATTTAAGGGTAACTTTGGAATTTCCTTGGTGAGATATTTATCCCACTCACTCTTTTAAGCTTCCTAAAGAAGGTGAGGATTAAAAATAGGGCAAAGAAGGGAGTCTCTCTCTCACTCTTTCTATCTCTCTCTGGTTCGAATTGAGGATTGAAGAAGTTTAGGGTTTGTGAGTAGCATCTTAAAGGTAGTGTTTCCCTTCTTAAAGATCTTTATAGTTTTCTTCCCTTGATTTGAGTTATGGATTTAAGGATTAAGAACTTATGTTGTTATCACTACGTGTAAGGAGAAGAAAGAAAAAGCTGGATTAGTGGATTGAAGGAGGAGTTAAAGCATCAATATTAGGTATGGGAATTAGGTATACTGTACTGTTCATATGATTGATTTTGGGAATCTTTCCTTTCTTCCTATGTGTGTGTTCTCTTAATGAATTTATAGGCTAAATCTAGTGATTTAGATGAGTTTTGAATGATTTAATGGTTTAATGAGTATTATTGTAAGTTGTTAAAAGAGAGATTTGGAATTAACCTGCATAATCTGGGTTTTAGGTTTTGCTGGCCGAGATACCTTGAGCGGCAACATGTAGTAATCCTTCTTCCCATACACGGCTGTGAGTAGCTTCACTTCCATAAATGGCCATGTTAAGCTCTTGAATTTCCCTTGAACGGATATGCATGGTAATCCTTCTTCCTATGCACGGCCATGTGTAGCTTCTCTTTTATGAACTACCATGCGGAGCCCTTGAATTTCCCTTGAATTATTGTGCATCATCCCTACATAGTTGCATAGCATGTCCCTTCTTCATCAACGCGGCCACACATTCCTTTTCTTCCCTACATAGTCGTGTATGATTCTCTTTCTTTCCCTGCACGACCACTCAAGCCACTTTGCTATCCCTTATATGACGAAGTGGCCTTTTGTTCTTTGTAAAAAATGACTAAGAGGCCCTTTTCTTCTTGCATTTCATGGCCAAGAATGGCCCACTGTTTTTAGCTACACAGCCAAGCATGGCCTTTCCTATCCCAGTGTACAACCACTTATACACTCTCTTTTCATTGATTCTTCTTTACCCAAGCTATAGATCATTCATAAATCATAAACCTAGTATTATAATATATAATTAGGGTAAATTAAGCTAACCATAAGTAATGTGCATGATAATTAAATATATATTAAAGTGGTGGTTACTAGGCTATATGATTTATGATGAATAAAATGAGTTATGAAGTCTTCCCAAGGCTAAAGTCTAGAAAGACATAGTTAAAAAGGTATAACTATAAGATGAGCTATTATTGGAATTTAAATGACAAAAATGTTTTTAAAAGAGGGAGTAGATTGAATTAAGCCGTGAGTCACAAAAAGTATCCTATATGTTATATATGGGGTGAAAAGTATGGTCACTTAATTTGAGAATCCCTATGAATACCTTTATGTATATAGAAAGGGGTGAAAAGCTTTAGAGTAATAAAACCTACTAAGTTAAGGTATGGGGTTCCTTTGGGAGCTAATTTAGAGGGATTTGTTTATGGCAATGCTAATATGAAAGGTTTTGCTAGAATGTGTTTTGGTGCATATCGGGTATAAAGCTAAAGAAGAGTAAGAGGCAATATAATAAACTAAATATTATATGCTATTAAACATGTCATATAAGCAGTATAAAGTATATAACCTATCAAAGTAAATGGCTTTACCTAAATTATTGCACATTGATGTGTCCTTACAATGGCATGGAAATACTACGATATGGCCTAGTGTTTATAAGAGGTTAGTTCAAATGTTACTTGTCTTAGTTAGAGAGATGGGACATTGCATTTTATGCTTAGCCTTGAGACTATAGAAGCTAGGTTATGCTTTAAGTCATAATGGAAGGTAGTGACTAGCCTTGATGTAAAGAAACATGCTTGTCTATTTGCTCATGTTCTATAACATAATATGTAAATCATATGCCCATAGATGATATGCTGACATTGAGGTGGAGTAATCTTCCATAAACTAACCTGAGTATAAAATGTTAGAAGATGTAAAGTATAAGTAAGGTGATTGATGCATATATGATCACGTTAGGGTAGATAACCTATCGTCGATGATCTAATAGACTATAAAAGTAAACTAAGGAGTTAAATAGGAATAAGTATTGACCTCAGGATGAAAATAATTTCTTCATCTTATTATATTAATCATAAATGCATTAAATGTTTTTAAAATGATTATGCATTAATTTGAATAACCCTGATGTTGTATGGAAGCTACTCATGGCAAACAGTAATAAGGTACATCATTGAAAACTATCAATGAGTTATGTAAATTCAATATCTTATTGTTAATGTAACTATGTGATCATATGATCAGCATCCATATGTACTGGAGCCTAAAGCTCAATATTGATCTTTGGTAGGAATAATGTGCATTCTTCTATGAATGTGGCTTTAAGCACGATGATGTACAAAGTAAAGAGGAGTATGTTGAATCAAAGATGTTTTTAAAAATGGTAAAGCTTATGGGTCCTAGTTCAATTGTGGATTAGATAGACATGCCTAAAGGGATACAGTTGCAGTTGCCATAGTTAACCTTGTTTAGGTCCATTATTTGTTCCTTATTGGAACCGTAGCTCGGCCCTTTTTAGTCCATCGTTTGATATCTTTGGATATCCATTATTTGATATCTTTGGATATCCATAGTTTTATACCTTAAAGTATCCATTGCTTCCGTTATCCACCCTTTGAACTAATACTTAGGCAGGCTACTAAAGATTAAAGATCAAAAGTGTGTTCAAAATAAACAAATACATGTATCGATGCTTTCACTTATATAATATAAGCATGATGAATGATCTATTATATTAATTTATCATAATTCCTTTTAGCTATAAAATATTTCAATGAAATGAAAATTATTGAAATGTACGCCTATGATATTGGGATTTTTTCATACCATCATGATATGACATGCCTTTTATCTGGAATTCATGAAAATCTATTAGCCTATATATATATATATATATATATATATATATACATATTTACACATATATGTGTGCTAATAACTTTGATATCAGCCCAAGGGCGATGTATGACATAATACGATGTATGATATTTAGGTTGCCATGCTAAGATATAATGCATACAATGTTATACTGAGAACTGTTTGGGCTATAACATAAACATTGAGTTTCTTATACTTTGGAATTTATGAAATGTATGCACGTGATAATTGGACCTTCTCAGGTAATCATGATATGTAATGCCATTCTCTATAATTACATGCAAAGCTTGTCAGTCAATACATATAGATGTTTACACATGATTGTGCATACCAATAACTCTGACATAAGCAAAAGGCCAGTGTATGATATAATGTGATGTTGTTTGACATATAGTTGCCATGCTAAGACAATGTTAAGGAATACATGGTTTTGAACAGAGGTTGTGAATTATAATTGTATTCTATAATTAGGATTGCATGATATATGTGAAGCAATTATACCTAACGGTATCTCTTATAGATGTTACATGACATATGCACTCCATTATGCTTTGATTAAACATTGAAGTCATATCATATGTAATTAATGTGATTAAATGCATATGATTGAAGTATGTACTATTAATAATCATGAGGTCTAGATTCTTAAAATAAATCATTATGAGGACATGAATTATAGTAAGCAGCAAGAAAAGAGATGTGATATTAAAAAAATTTAAAAGTCTTCAAAAACTAGACGAGTTCACATAATTCTCTAAATTATTGTAAGAATGGTATTCATGGTTAAGATTGAAGACTTCTGCAGTATAATCATTGTGAGATTATTAATATTGTAGACTTACATGTTTTCCTTAATTATAAAGGTTGTTATGATACTATGATATTTTTATAAAAGGTTGTCTATAGCGTTTTGGTTCCTCACTAAGCTTTATAGCTTAGCATGGGTTTGTTTATCTGTGTAGGTCTCGGGATAAGCTTCATTTTTGATTGATTGCTATTGTGGCTTAACCACTTTGAGGAGAAGATCTAGCAGGTTGCAATGGTTTTTGAGGATTCCAAGATTATTTGAATGCCATTTATGTTTTATCTCCTTATTTTGGAGTTTCTTTTGGTTATATTGTGGCATGTAATTGAGGTTTGCATTATTATTATTATTATTATTATTATTATTATTATTATTATTATTATTATTATTATTATTATTATTATTATTATTATTATTTCTACCTAATCTTTACTAGGGTTATGATAGTATTGATGTTTATACATGTATGGTGGATTGGGGTTATACAGTTAGTGGTATTAAAGCACTAAGGTTTAGTCTTTTCTAGGCAATAAGAGATTAAGACTGTATTTTTGAAACTTTAGATGAATTGGCCTAGAGAAAATATCTATATTTTGTGTTATTGTTATTAGGATACATATTTTGATGATTGCGATAAATGATTAACCTATGATTGATTTATATTGGAGAGCTAGTAGGATTGTGGCTCAGAGATTATAAGGTGATATTAGAGGAATTGCCAGTATATCTCACCTCCTAATATTGGAAGTGCTTAAATACTTTAATGTTCTAAGATTAAAGTATAAAAAAAGTCCGATTATTAGTACATCGGGATTGTTTATGAAGATGTTTGAAGAAAAGTTTATATGATTAAAGGAGAGCTTGATTTTGGCATTGATGATTATGCGAGCCTAAAGCTCAATATTGATTTATGGTAAGAATAATATGCATTCTTATATGAATATGGCTTTAAGCACAATGATGTACTAAGTAAAGAGGAATATGTTGAATCAAAGATGTTCTTAAAAATGGTAAGGCCTGCAGCTCTAAGTTCAGTAGTGGATTAGATAGGCATGCCTAAAGGAATACAATTGCAGTTGCTATAGTTGACCCTATTTGGGTCCATCATTTTTTCCTTATTGGAACCATAGCTCGGTCATTTGATATCTTCGGATATCCATTATTTGATATATTCAGATATCCAAAGTTTGATACCTTCGATTATCCATTGCTCCCGTTATCCACCCTTTGAACTAGTACTTAGCCAGGCTACTAAAGATTAAAGATCGAGAATGTTTTCAAAATAAAGAAATACATGTATTGATGGTTTCACTTATATAATATAAGCATGATGAATGACCTATTATATTACTTTATCATAATTCTTTTTAGCTATAAATTGTTTCAATGAAATGAAAATTTTTGAATTTTATGCCTATGATATTAGGATTTTGTCAAACCATCATGATATGACATGCCTATTATCTGACATTCATGAAAATCTTTTAGCCTATATATATATATATATATATATATACATACATATTTACACATATATGTGTGTACTGATAACTTTTACATTAGCCCAAGGGCAATGCATGACATAATATAATGTATGATATTTAGTTTGCCATGGTAAGAGAGAATGCGTACAATGTTATACTGAAAACTATTTGGGCTATAACATACATATTGAGTTTCATATGCTTTGGAATTTATGAAATATATACACATGATAATTTGACCTTCTTGGGTAATTATGATATGTAATGCCATCCTTTGTAATTACATGCAAAGCTTGTTAGTCAATACATATAGATGTTTACACATGATTGTGCATACCAATAACTCTAACATAAGCCAAAGGCCAGTGTATTATATAATGTGATGTTGTTTGACATTTAGTTGTCATGCTAAGACAATGTTAAGGAATACATGGTTTTAAACAGAGGTTGTGAATTATAAGTGTATTCTATAATTAGGATTGCATGATATATGTGAAGTAATTATGCCTAGCGGTATCTCTTTTAGATGTTACATGATATATGCACTTCATTATGCTTTTGATTAAACATTGAAGGCATATTATATGTAATCAATGTGATTAAATGCATATGATTTAAGTATGTACTATTAATAATCATAAGGTCTAGATTCTTAAAAGAAATAATTATTAGGGGCATGGATTATACTAAGCAATAGGAAAAGAGACGTGATATTAAAATAAAATTAAAAAGTCTTAATGAACTAGATGAGTTCACATAATGCTCTAGATTATTGTAAGAATAGTATTCATGGTTAAGATTTAAGACTTCTCCCTATAATCAGTGTAAGATTATTAATATTGCAGACTTACATGTTTTCCTTAATTATAGATGTTGTTATGATACTATGATATTTTCATAAGAGGTTGTCCATAGTGTTTTGTTTCCCCACTAAGCTTTATAGCTTAGCACAGGTTTGTTTATCCATGTAGGTCTTAAGATAAACACCATTTTGGATTGATAGCTGTTGTGGGCTGACCACTTTTAGAAGAAGATCAGGCAAGTTGCAATGGTTTTTGAGGTTTATGAGATTATTTAAACGCCATTTATGTTATATCTCTTTATTTCAGAGTTTCTTTTGGTTATATTGTGGCAAGAAATTAAGGCTTGTATGATTATTATTATTTATGCCTGATCATTACTAGGGTTATGATAGTATTGATGTTTGTGCATGTATGGTGGATTGGGGTGGTACAGTTAGTGGTATCAGAGCACCCAAGTTTAGTCTTTTCTAGGCAATAAGAGATCAAAAATGTA
>JBBPFJ010001319.1:0-15947 GCA_037975025.1 Excoecaria agallocha | reverse complement strand
CAATGACTGACTAGGGATATTTAGAATGATGTCTCATTTGTTTCAAGGTCTTACAACCATGTGCCTCACACATGATAACTTAAACTGAAACAACATTCTTGGATAGTTCTATCAATTGATATGCACAACAATACAATGGATAAAACGAAAAGCCTCATTTTATTAATTAAAGTGTTTTATTACAATGCATTGGGGCTAGGGCTTACACTAACAAGTTCTCCCAAGTAAATTGTTTCCCAATAAGAGGCAAGTTAATAAGGCAATTAGAATCCTAAAAAATTTATCCTTTTTGTTTAGACCCATTCTTTACTTCTCCTCTTTGTGCAAAATAACATTGAAATCTCCATTAAAAATTAAAGGAATATTTAGTTTTGTAAATGGGTTGAGTGGTTCTTGAGAACTGCTTGTAAGTTCTCATTAAAAATAGCATAAATAAAGCAAATAACACATTTAATGTTTAAGAAACACAAAGTAGCTTCAACTGGAATCCATCCTTCTCCCTTTATAAACCAAACTTCTATGAAAAGAATAGATATCCAAGAGGTAATTGCACAACCATCGTTGCCCTTTGACTCAAGATAAAAACCCAATCATGTTCAATTTTCCCCTTATCTATCTGATCTCTAAAGAAGAAGGTAATTGAATGTTTGTTTCTTGGATTAAAACCATGCCTATGCCCTTTTTTTTTTATCTAGAAGCCTACATCATTTTGCTTAATGCCATCATCCAAACCTTTAACATTCTAAAAGAGAAATAACATAAGAAAAAACAAAATAAAGTCAAATTGGTGGTTTCAACCCAGATCATCTTTTGAGCTTGTCCATTCATAGATTTATCCTAAGTTTCTAAATCAGTTTGCTCCATAATTCTGACTGAAATGAAGAAATTTTCCTTAGATCCGCTAATTGTTATACCCATAGCATCAATTATTTTAAGAACTCTTATTGCTTTTAGTGAACATTCATCTTCTATAGAACTGGAGGATTGAAGCTTATGAAAAGTAGCCATTCCTAGTTTGGATACAGGCATCTAAAATCGACTCATATGCAACTAACCCATTTTGTGAGATTTGATCTTCACTTGAGGTCTCTAGAATCGAAGGTGATTTTTGGATAAATCTCCATTTTTCAGCTTTCTTCTTCCTAAGGCTCCGTGTAAGCTTTTTTAAATCCAAATGGTAAAGTGATTTTACTTTTTTTAGCCTTTTTCCTTTTGTTCCTTTTTGACTCAGCTAAATCCTTAAAATTTTCGAAGTTAGCAAGGCTATTTAGGGGGGAAGTAATCTAAAAACCAACTAGGTTTAGAGGTGTTACAGAATTAGCTGATGTAAATTAGCTATATTTTATTTTCTTTCCTTGTACAGAATATGAAGTTTCTTAGTTAGGGTTTCTACACTTGTATAAATTCTGTATTCTTCCTTCATTTCAATACACAGAAAATCATTCTCCAATCTATTATCTTCCATGGTATCGAGCCTTTTAGGCTTGATTTGGGGTATTTTCTAGTTTTTTTAGGGTTGGGTAACTTGTTCCAGCCGTTGGGTTACTATATTGGGGTTAGAGTTACTATTTCGGTTGGGTACCTATTTTTCGGTGACCATCTTGTCTCACCGCCAGCATCAAAAGAAGCACAAGGAGATTCCCAGCCGTTCCCCAAAATTCGGTGTTCTTTCGACCAGAGTGTGGTCCTTACGCACCGCCATAAGCTCATGCTCATTCTCTCACGCGCCAATGCTTGAAGGTGCGTGAACTGACCTCTGGCCTTTCGATTTTGTCTCCGGTGTTGCCTGAAGATTTTCGATCAGATTTTGGTATGTCTTGGCTTGATTCTCTCTTCTGCTGGTACTTTTGTCTACCATAAGGTGTTATCCTTCTCTGTTATGTGTTATTTAGTCTGTTAAGATCTTGTTGGTCATTTGGATTTCATTTTGGCTGGGTGTTCTGAGTTTATATTGGCTGCTTTGATTGATTTTATTCTATGTGGATATTATGGTAGACAATAAATGAGGAGTGAGGGAAACTGTTAGTGAAATTATTCCTTTATCTAAGATTACAAAAGAAAAATTAAATGGATCTAATTATCTTGATTGGAGTAGAACGATTAGAATCTATCTTCGTAGTATGGATAAAGATGATCATTTAACTAATGATCCTCCTACTGATAAAATTGAAAAGAAGATTTGGATGAGAGATAATTCTCGGTTACTTTTACAAATTCGAAATTCAATTGAAAGAGATATGCTTGGCTTAATTTCTCATTGTGAGCGTGTAAAAGAGTTAATGGATTATTTGACTTTTTTATATTCTGGAAAAAGAAATGAGTCTCGCATTTATGATGTTTGTAAAGCCTTTTATCGTGCTGAGAAGGAAGAAAAATCACTCACTACTTACTTTATAGAGTTTAAGAAATTTTATGAGGAATTGAACATGCTTCTACCTTTTAGTGTGGATATTAGATAGCAACAGGCTCAAAGAGAAAAAATGGCAGTAATGAGTTTTCTAGCTGGTTTGCCATCTGAATTTGACATAGCCAAATCTCAAATTCTTTTCTGGTTTTCAAATTTCTACTCTTAAAGATGTGTTTAGTAGGTTATTGCATGCTAATAATGCTTCATCTAGTCAGCTTAATAGTGCTTTTGTTGTCAGAGAAAGTGGAGGTGATAATGGTAAAAGGAATCTACCAAAGGGAGGAAATAGACATAATGATAATTGAAATATTGATGTTGTTTGCTATTATTGTAAAGAACCAAGTCATACAAAGCGCTACTGTAAGAAATTGCAGAGTTGCAATTAGAGGTCACAAGTTGCTAATGTTGCTACTTCTGGTACATCATTTGAACATAATGTCACTATCTCTGTCAAGGAGTATGCTAAGTACCAGGAATTGTTAAAGGGATCTTCAACTTTTGTTACTACTGAAGCAGGTAACACATGTCTTATCTCCTCTAGCAACAATTAGGTCATTGATTCTGGTGCCACAAATCATATAACAGGTAATCCTGATACTTTCTCTAATTTTCGATCACATAAAACCCCTTTATCTATTACTATTACTGATGGGACATCATACAACATTGTGGAGTCTGGAACTGTCAAACCTACTCCTTCTATTACTTTATCCTCTATTCTAAATCTGCCTAACCTAGCTTTTAATTTGATATCTTTGAGTAAACTTACCAAAGAACTCAATTGTTGTGTCTTATTTTTCCCCGATCAGTGTCTTTTTTAGGATCTTATGACGAATTATATTTTTGATAAGGGACATGTATCTTGTGGTCTATACATCCTGGATTCTTGGATACCACAACCTGTTGCTTGTTCCAGTGTAGTGTCTTCTTTTGAAGCACATTGTCAATTAGGGCATCCTTCTCTACCTATATTAAAGAAGTTATGTCCGTAGTTTTATGATGTATCTTTTTTGGATTGTGTGTCTTGCCATTTTGTTAAACATCATCATAGCTCGTCTGGTCCTAGAATTAATAAACGAGCTGAGTTTTCTTTTCAACTTGTTCATTTGGATGTTTGGGGTCCTTGTCCTATTATGTCCAAAATCGGATACATATATTTTGTTACTTTTGTGGATGATTTTTCCCATATGACTTGGATTTATTTTATGAAGAATCATTTTGAAGTTTTTTCTCATTTTTCTTCCTTTTGTGCTGAAGTTAAAACCCAATTTAATGCTTCTGTGAATATATTACGAAGTGATAATGCTAAGGAATATATGTCAGATTCTTTTCAGCGGTATATGTCTCAATAGGGTATCCATCACCAGTCCACTTGTGTTGATACTCCTTCTTAAAATAGAGTTGCAGAAAGAAAGAACAGACATTTACTTGAGACAGCTAGAGCTTTATTATTTCAAATGAATGTTCTTAAGTGTTTTTGGGTCGATGCTATTTCTACAACTTGTTTTCTAATCAATCGAATGCCCTCTACGGTGTTAAATGGTGATGTCCCTTATAGTGTGTTGTTTACAAATAAGATACTATTTCTAGTGGAACCACTAATTTTTGGCAATACTTGTTATGTTCGAGACGTACGTCCTCATGTTACCAAACTTGATCCTAAGGCTTTGAAGTGTTTGTTCTTGGGATACTCGCATCTCTAAAAGGGATATCGATGTTACTCTCTTGATCTGAAGAGGCATTTGGTTTCCGCTGATGTGTTATTCTCAGAAGATAAACCTTTATTTTCATCTCTATCCAATCTTCCAAGTCAGGGGAAGGAAGATAAGTGGCTCCTTTATAAGGTGACATCTTTCCGAGAATCAGTTGATGTGTCTACTACATCTTCTTGTACTAAACAGACAACAAGTGATGATCCTTCAACATCAACAAGAGCACAGATTATTCAGTTCTACTCTAGACGAAGAGACACTAATGATACATGTCCCGCACCAGGACCTTCGTCATCTGATCCTGCTCCTATTGATCTCGATCTTCCCATTGCTCTTCGTAAAGGTACACATAATTATAAATCCACTTATTCCATTATTAATTTTGTTTCCTATGATCACCTATCTTCCTCGACATGTTCTTTAATTGCATTTTTAGATTCTATATCTATCCCCAAGACAGTTAAAGATGCTTTGAGTCATCCTGGATGGTATGATGCTATGATTGAGGAGATGAATGCCTTGGATTCAAATCATACTTGGGAGTTGGTGCATTTACCAGAGGTAAAGAAGGTTGTGGGTCGCAAATGGGTCTTTACAGTCAAAGTTAATCCAAATGGTTCTGTGGCTTGGCTGAAAGCTCGACTTATTGCTAAAGGATATTTTCTCTCCAATCACCAAATTGAGTTCTGTTCATCTTTTCATATCTTTGGTAGCTTCTCATCATTGGTCCTTACATCAACTTGACATCAAAAATGCTTTCCTTCATAGAGATCTTCAGGAAGAAGTCTATATGGAGCAACCACCTGGTTTTGTTGCTCAGGGGGAGTATGGAAAATTTTGTCACTAAAGAAGTCTTTGTATGGATTAAAGTAGAGTCATCATGCCTAGTTTGGTAAATTCAGTGAAGTTGTCCAAGTGTTTGGACTAAAGAAGAGTCAGTGTGACCACTCTGTTTTCAATAGACAATCCAAAAATGGCATTATTCTTTTTGTGGTTTATGTTGATGATATTGTGATTACAGGGAGTGATTCTACAAGTATCTTTTCACTTAAGTCTTTCTTGCATGGTAGATTTCATACTAAAGACTTGGTCAGTTGAAATATTTCTTGGGAGTGGAAGTGACGAGAAGTAAGAAGAGAATTCTTTTATCCTAAAGAAAATATGTTCTTGACTTACTTGCAGAAACTAAAAAGTTAGGAGCTAAGCCATGCAATACTCTTATGGTTCGCAATATACAACTTACAAAAGATGATGGTGATCCTTTTGCTGATCCAGAGAGATACCAAAGGTTAGTTGGAAAATTGAATTATCTCACCATAACTCGTCCAGATATTGCATTTGCAGTAAGCATTGTCAGTCAATTTATGGCTGCTTCTACGACTAAACATTGGAAAGCTCTAGAGCATATTTTATGTTATTTAAAAGGGGCTCCTGGACTAGGTATCATGGGCATGCTCACATTGAGTGCTTTACAGATATTGATTGGGCAGGTTCTAAGATTGATAGGAGATCAACAACGGGCTATTGTATCTTTGTTGGAGGAAATTTAGTGTCCTGACGAATTAAGAAGCAAATTGTAGTATCAAGATCTAGTGCAGAATCCAAATACAGAGCTATGTCACAGTCTGCATGTGAAATTTTGTGGATCCATCATTTGCTTGATGAAATTGGTATGAATCCCTCGTCTCCAGCAAAACTTTGGTGTGATAATCAAGTTGCTCTTCATATTGCTTCTAATTCAATGTACCATGAATGGACCAAACATATTGAAGTTGATTGTCACTTTATTCGTGAGAAGATTCAAGATAACATTATCTCAACATGATATGTGAAGACAAGAGAACAGTTGGGTGGTTTATTTACAAAAGCCTTAAATGGCTCTCGAGTTGATTATTTGTGTAACAAGCTGGGCATGATTAATATCTATGCTCCAGCTTGAGAGGGAGTGTTATAGAATTAGCTATGGTAAATTAGCTATATTTTATTTTTTTCCTTTTATTTTCTTTCTTTGTACGGAATAGGAAGTTTCCTAGTTAGGATTTTTACACTTATATAAATTCTGTATTTTCTTTATTTCAATACACAAAAAATCATTCTTCAATCTATTCTCTTACAGTAGAATTGTTTAAAGGGTCCACTTGGTATCAAGGATAAGGTGAAACTAGGCCGGGGGGAGGGAATGGATCCGAAGGGATTGGTCTAGGATAAGATTTTTCAAAATAATTCAAGTTCAAATTATACAAGTACAGTTCAAGTATCCTGCTTCAATCATTTGACCTTGAAATTTCATGCAGTATTGAGGGTGATAGAGCCAACCTACCAAGCTCTTTTTTAGCCAATCAATATCTTCCTTATGGGAATTAAACTGGAAATTTGTTGACCCAGACGTATTATTCTTCACTGTGCCTTTTCTAATCCCTTTTTGATTTGTCTTCTTTAGGCTTACAACTTTTGCATATGATCTATTGACCCTAAGTCTAGTTTTAAAATGTCTTTTATACATTTTTGTAAAGGTGCCAACCTCAACTTTTTTGGACTCATTCTTTTCTTCTGGGGATTTAGGTAAATTTGCCTTTATTTTTTTAATTTCCCAACCAGGTCCCATCTACATCTGTTGATAATAGATGAAACAGTCTCCACATTTAGCATGTGGACAAAATTTTCCTTAATCTAAAGGTTGGCCATCTGAGTGGTAAATTATCCAGAAAAATGCTGGACATCTTTGGGCATTTCTTTGAATCATCAATATCAGAAAGATAGATTAATTCTATGCCAGCCTCTAACCAACCTTTTGTGTTCCAGCGATAGATCACGCTGAGGGTTAACGAGAACCATTTTAGCAAGACAGTAGATTCTGGATTACTCTTGTTTCTAAATTCTCTTTAATAAGTTTTTCACACTGTGGGATCCATCATTCTATAAATATTTGAAAAAAAAAAAAAAACGTACTCATCACCTTTTGCATCTCTGGAATGAGGGTATATTTTTGCAATATTTTTATGTTTTGGTAGATCCCACAATTATTTGAAGTTGATTTCACTCCAGATTAACATAGCATGCCTTTCAATTCCGCTAGTTATGTCTAAATTAACCTAATGTGAGTGTTCTAAATTAACCTAATGTGAGTGATCTCAAGTATTAAATTCCAAATTTGATCTTTTCATTATCTCACGTACTAAATTCTTGAAAAATGTGGACTTTTTACGTTTTAAAATTTAATCCCTCAACTTAAAAAAAAAATTATAAAAATTGTGAAAATGCATATAATTAAAATACAATCTCATCTCATAATAAAAGAAAAAAAATTAAATGAGTATTCAAATCACAACTTAGAAGTAACATTATTATAATTAAAAAAATATTTAAGAAAGTTAAAAGATAGCATCATTGTTGTAAAAAGTATGTACACTGTCAATTTTACCGTATACAACCTTGTAAAGTTTATGATGCAATATGCGTTTTTTTTTTTTTTAAAGGTTTCTGTTGATATAAAAATAGATTTACAGTTGTCAAGAATATACAAATTAGCAATAAAATTTATATAATCATATACTATGGGAAAAAAAATATATAAGCTGTCAGTTACATGCATTTCTCTAAATAGCAGTTGTCATTTGATTTAAATAGCAGAGCTTGTAGGTTATATATTTTCAGAAAATTTGATATTAATGATAAGTAAATCTGAAATTACAATGAGAGGAACTACTTTGATAAACCTATTCTTTTTGCTTCTTATTATTTTTCTTTTATTAATTTTATCTTTCATGTTACGAAAATTATACAGTGATATCAAAAACTTATAATTAGTTATAAATTTATATTTGTAATCAATGAAGATTATTTTTACATAATTATATGTAATATAAGTATTTTAAATATAAAAAAAACTATCAATATGATTGAATTAATGTGAAAATTGGAGAATTAAAAGAAAATTCATTTAAGAGAAAAAAATGTAATTGAATTTTTATTTACTAGATATCTTACCTAATTAAGGTCTAATACTAGCCGTTTTGAGTGAATGATAAAATAAAACATTAATAAATTAATGTTTTATTTTTCATGCAATTAGAAAATTGATTTGGATATAGTTAAATGCAATATAACCCAGCATATTAATAATACTTCATGTTATTCATTCAAGCTGTGGTTCATATTTAATTAATATGCTTTTTGCTTCCAATATGTATGCGCAAATGCAGTAAGGCTGTTTCGAAAGAACAAAAATGATTAACGTGAAAGCACTGAAGAAGAGTTTGTTAGTGATGTGCCCCTATGTGTAATAGGGTTTTTATTCATATATAAAACATTATATTTGAATAATAATAATAAGACATTCATACATTATTAATTCATTTTCTGTGAAAATTGGAGAATTAAAAGAAAAATCATTTAAGAGAAGAAAATGTAATGGAATTTTTGTTTATTATATATCTTAACTAATTAAGGACTAATACTGGCCGTTTTGAGTGAGTGAAAAAAAAAAACCATAAATTAAAAGAATTCATTAATTTTTTTATTTTTCGGTGCAATTAGAAAATTGATTTCGATATTGTAACGAATAATGCACGGATGAGAGGAAAAGCTGTTTTATATATATATATATATATATATATATATATATATTTATATAGAAAAACGGTTGTAGGACAAGGTCTTGGTAAATGTATATGCCAACTGATCATGAGCATTGAGAAATTGAACACGAAGAGCACCGTTGATAGCCTATTCACGAACAAAATGATAATCTAATTCAACGTCCTTGGTACAAGCATGCAATATTGGATTGGATGACAAATAAATAGCACCAATATTATCATACCATAATGTAGCAGTAGGCATAGGAAAACCAAGTTCATTGAGAAGAGATTTGAGCCATAAAAATTTAGAGGTAGCATTAGCAATAACTTTGTATTCACTCTCAGTTGAGGAATGAGCAATGGTGGATTGCTTCTTTACTAACCACAAAATGAAGCACGGTCCAAGGAAAATGCCAAAACCACTAGTGGAACATCTATCATCAGGATCTGCCTCCCAGTCACTGTCAACATAGTAGTGAAGATCTAGTAAAAGTTTGGAAGAAAGGAACAACCCAGTGGTAGAGGATCCTTTGAGATAACGAAGTAGCCTTTTTATTGCCTTCCAGTGAACATCAGTAGGCAAATGCATAATCTAACAGAACTTGTTAACACTAAAAGAGATGTCTGGACGTGTCAACATAACATATTGTAGGGCGCCAATCAATTGACGGTAGTGAGTAGGATCTGAAAAAGGACTACATAATTGTTTTAACTATGGTGGAGAGATAGACATAGGTATAAGAGAGGAATTTGTGTCATCCAATCCAACTTTGTGAATGATATCGCAAATATATTTGGACTAAGAGAGCAACATACCAGCAGAGGAATGAGACACCTCTATTCCAAGAAAATAATGTAAGTCACCAAGGTCATTGATAGGAAATTTCTTATGCAAAATAGAGAGAGTGTGATCAATTAAACCAACAGATGAACCAGTAATAATGGTGTCACCAGCATACACCAACAAAAAAATCACATCAGAATGCTTGCGAAAAATGAAGAGAGAGGAGTTTGCCTTGGAGGGAATAAATCGATGAAGCTAAAGAAAGGAGGCAAGGTGTGAAAACCAAGCCCGAGGAGCCTATTTCAGACCATATAAAGAGCGATTTAACTTGCAAACATGGTGAGGGCAAAGAGTATCCATAAAGCTAGGGGGTTGTGCCATATAAATTGTCTTCTTTAAATGCCCATGAAGAAAAGAATTAGAAATGTCAATCTGTTTCACAAGCCAATTGTGCATGCAAGGAAAAGAAAGGATAGTGTGGATAGCATTGGCCTTGATAACATGGCTGAAAGTTTTCTTGTAGTTAATACCCTCTTGTTGAGTAAAACCCTTTGCAACGAGATGAGCTTTGTACCATTTAATAGAACCATCTACTCTCCTTTTTATCTTGTAAACCCACTTATTTGAAACAATATTAGTATTTAATGGTTTAGGAACTAAGTCCCAAGTGTTAGTGGATGTTAAGGCACAAATCTCATCTAACATAGCAAACTTTCATTTATTAAACTTACTAGCTTGAGGAAAACTTGTAGGTTCATGTTAAAGAAAATTAAGAATTGGTTTTGATTTGGTAGAGAGATAAGCACGTTTGGCCATAGTAGAAGGATGAAAGCTTGTTTTATGAGTTTAGGGAGAAGAGGGTGAGGCTTTTGGGACAGTAGGAAAATTTGTAAAATTAACAATTAAATTTAAATCGGGTTCAGTAGAAGAAAAAGTAGCTAATGGAATAGGGGACTGAGAAACAAAAGGGTCAGGTGAAAAAGAGGGAGCAGGTAAGAGAGAAGGAGAGGAAGACACACCTGTAGACAAATATGTTGGCAAGGAAGAGGAAAGGAGAGTATGCACCATAAACCATTGAGTAGATGGGATTGTACCTATAACAAAAAAAAGAAGGACAAGAGAGATGCAATTTAAAAGGAAATTGACTTTCATCAAATTAAGCATGTCTAATAACATATATGCGATTAGTTTTAATATCTAAACAAAGAATGCCATAATGATTAGAAGATTGCCCAAGATAAACTTAAGGCTTACTGCGAAAAGAAAACTTGTGTAAATTTTAAGGGCAAAGATACGGATAAACCATGCAACCAAAAATTTTATAAGTCATAAAAAGAGGATCATGACCATGTAACAGAGAGTAAGGAATTTTATTTTGAATGCTAGGACTAGGAAAGGAATTAATATTATTAACAGCCTGCGAGAAAGTGTAAGGCCAAAAATGAAAAGAAACTAAAGCATGAGCAAGCAAAGTTAAACCAGTATCAACAATGTGAAAAATTTTACTTTCAGAAAGTCCATTTTTTTTCTTGAGTGTATGGACATGTAATGCAATGGATAATCACTTATTGTTTAAAATACTGATGTAATTCTTGATACTTACCACCCCAGTTTGAATGAAAAGCACGAATAGGAGTATTAAAGTGAAGTTTAACATAAGATTAAAAGTCCTTAAATGTAGTAAAGGAAATTAACCAAGTGAAACGGGAATAATCATCAATAAATAAGACAAAGTATTTGAATCCTAAGTTGCTAAGCACAGGGGACGAACCCTAAACATCTGAATAAATAATATAAAAAAGTTTTCAACTAGAATTATCAACAGATGCAAAAGGTAATTTGGCTAATTTTCCTAATCTTCAAGAAAAACATGGAAGAAGATGGTGAGAACCAGAAAGAGGAAAACAATAATTAACAATTATTCTGGAGACAATTTGAGGATGGGGATTACTAAGACGGGCATGCCATGTATCAAAGGAAATATATGAACTGAGAAGAACTTATGGTTTAGGCAGAATAGCCATAGAATCCCCATTACCAATAGACATTTGATCATCACCCTTGTATACTTAAGGATCAGATAAATTTTGATAATGTAGGGTCATATGATGAGTTCCCCCAATGTCAGGAAACCAAGGCTAAGGAGGAGGATAATACATAGAAAGAATAGCTTGCTGAGGCAAAAAGTACTAAGAAGAATCAGGGTATAACACGACCTCAATAAGTGTACTAAATCAGTAAGTAATATAAGGTGCTCAATTTAAGAGCCCCGAATATCATACCCAAGGAATTATAGATGCAAACAATGACAATCAAGTGTATGTTAAAGAATTTTCAAAATTTTGTTGTGTTTTATGCTGTCACTATTTAAAATGCTGAAAAATGAAATATAAAATAATGGTAAAATTGCAGGAATTTACTAAAAATCAAGTAATCAAAATATTAACTAGTTGAAAATTTATATTTTAAAAAATGTTGTTCAGATTCACTCATCCTTCCTATACCCAAATATGAATTAAATTAATTAATAATTTATATAGATAAAGTTGAGATAACCCTCTCTATCCAAACGTCCCATTCCAAAGCAAGCTATTCTAATCACAAAATGTCTATTTCGGAGCAAGTCCTATGATTAGCCTAAGCATGGGGTCTAACATCCTAGGTTCAGTTTGCTTTCCCATTCCGGAGCCCAAAACCTATTCCTTTTACTCTAAACTTTAGTTCTAAAATCACAAAATTTGTAACTCATCAAGTCCTATCCCGGACCAATTTCAAAATCACAACATTCATGATAAAAGATAAGAGGTAGAACATCCATGGTATTCAATCATTCAAGTAAATCATCTAAACAAAATAATATGATAAAATCATCCATCCAAATCTAGAAAATTACTTAAAATAACAAAAACCCATAAACTTTCAATGAAGCAATAGTAAAATGAACTTTTCATCCATATAAAAACTAAGAAATATTTAGTATTCACATAGAGGATATAGGATTCAAAGATCCTCCAAACAACTAATTAATTACTCACTATCCATTACAAGATAAAAGAAGAAAAGGATAGAAAAAGCCAAAAATTCATGTGACAAAGAACTCTCAGCTGAACCTGAGCTTCTTCAGTCTTCTTCTACAAATCTCCAATGAAAATGAGCTTTAAATAGAAGAAACTAAATGTCTAACCTATGAATCTATGTTTAATCTATGTATTTTGATGTAAATCTAACCCATTTGCAAGTACAAAACTATATACTAAATAGAAGAAATGAAGAAATGAAAGACAAAGAGAATAAAGAAACCCTAAATCTAAAAATTTGCCAATATCTACCAAACAAAAAAATCTAGTATATATAGTGCCGAATAGGGGTCAATGTCAGCACTAAATTCTTAGCTGACCATGACATGCTAAAGTTCTATCTCTGGACTAAGATGGGTCACAATCAGCACTCTTTTCCTACTGACTTTGACATACTTCATGATTTATTTTTGGAGTGAGAAATGCAGACCTCACCATTAACACCCTTTGTCTGTTGACTCGTGACATATTGTTCCCTTGCATTCTAGATTGAAGTCTACATACCTCATGGTCAGTATACAATTACTGTTGACCGTGAGATCTTCTTTTCTTGGTTCTGGACTAAAATTTTACTAAGTCACGATAAACACAACATATATGCTAACTGTGACATAAATGAAACGGTGCATTTTGCCATGAAGCACTAGGTCACAGTCAACACTAAAACCTGCTGACCATAAGGTACCTATAAAATTTGCATTTAAGCACTAGAAACCCCATCAAAAGTCCTCTAAAACACATAAAAGATAAGATTTACTGAATTTGGATAGAAATTATTGAATTCAAAAAAAAAAGCAAAAGACGCTGAAAAGACACTTAAAACACTACTGAAATTGAGTAAAAACTAAACATCGAATTAAAGTTATCAGAACGGCAAGTAAAATTTTCCTGTGGATGAGGAGGGAATAAAGTTTGGCGTGGTGCATAATGCCTATGGCATTTGTCTGCAATGTGGTTATGATAGCCACAAATCTAACATTTTTGTTTGTTGCTGCAGTGAAAGACATTCTGGACAGCAGTGGTGTTTGGTCATTGGGTAAAAGGAACTGTGCCGATGGCCTAGTAGTAAGGTCGGCTATAGGAGCAATTTGATAACTCTGAAGTAAAATTTTATGAGATAATAATTGATTATATAACTCAGAAAAATGAACAAGGCCAGATCAAAGATTCAAAGTAGAAATAATTGGATGAAATTCAACACTAATGTTATGATAAATAGTAGCATTAAACTCAACTAGACTAATTAGTTTTCTAGCAGCTTGTAATTCATTAGCAATAAATTTTTCCTTTTGAAGATATTGAATAATAGACATATCATTCTTCTTCAATTCTTGAAGCTCCACATGCAATTGAAGTTGATAATTTTGGGAGACAGATTTAAAAGCACTTTCTAATGTCTTTCATGCTTCAGAAGACGTATTACATCCTACGATATAAGGGAATCCATCTTTAGACAGACAAAGAAGTATCCAAGAGAGAAATAACTAATCTCATTTAAACCAAGTAGAATAGTTTGGATTGATAGTGATTTATTAACTATCAGTAGAACAAGGAACCATTTAGAGTGGGGTAAGAGAATCATCAAGATGATTATTCATTCTGTGATAATTAAGAGAAGGAAGAAACCAAGTTTTTCCAAAAAGATAATTGTGGGAAGTGAGTTAAATGGCAAAGTTGTTGCTAACTATTGTTGGATTTACTACAGAGGCAGTAACAACAGGGGTAGAAGCAGCAGAGGAAGGAGTGATTTCTGACATTTTCAGCTCTTATACCATGTAATGAATAATACACATATGAGAGGAAAAGGTGTTTAGTATTATGTATATTCTTTGCGGTTATATAGCAGTATATATATGTACATATACAATAGAAAGATAAGTTAAGAAGTGATTGAACTTAACTAAAATATAAAGACATAACAAATAGAGTATTTGAAAAATAATATTTAATAATATTATCTAACATATATAATTAAATGCAATATAACCCAACATATTAGTAATATGTTTTTTCTATGTTTAATGGAAATGCAGTGAGGCTATTTAGAAAGAACAACAATATGCTTTTTGCTTTCAATAATATTTATATACAAATGCAGTAAGGCTATTTAGAAAGAACAAAAATGATTAACATGAAAGCATTGAACAAAAAGTTTATACAAAAGAATAGGCATATTCTTAATTGGGGGTTCCTCTTTTGCATGAGAGGGTCAAGAAAGATACTTATCACTTCATTGTTGAAAACATTAGAAGGAAATTGAGTGGTAATTTAAATTTATTATCCCTTGTAGGGAGAGTTACGCTTGCCAAGTCTGTTTTTCAAGCTATTACAAATTATGTGATGCAAACTAATCTCCTCTCGGTGAGTACTTGTAGTAAGTTGGAAGATAAAATGAAGCGGCAAGGGACTGCTAATGGAGTGCTGTATCTGTCAGTTTGGCTTATACATTGCTTAAAGAAGTTAAGTAAAATGTTGAAAACAAGGTTTGGGAGGTTTTGTTTGGTAATAGAAGAAGGGATGGGTTTAAAAATGAACTCAAACAATTCTCATATCAAAGAAAGGTGGTGGCTGGTGGTGGTTTTGTTCAAAAATTCTAATAAGACCTAGATCAAAGGGTTTGGGCATCAATGTGGGTGCCTACCTTAATTTTACATGTTGAATTATGGAGAGCTTCTGATGGATTGGTAGTTGCTTGGAATATGGGATTTAGGAAAAAATTATTTTGGAAATGGATCATCAAGTTTAGTGGATAATGAGATGAATGGTGGTCATCGTGCAACTTTGGTAAATTTCAATCATTGTTAGTTTGAAGTAAAGAGTCCTCTTGGTTTTCACATTTTAAATGATATGCCTGTAGGGAAGAATAGGTTGTTGCTTTATGATGTTATGGGCACTGGATGGCCAAGGCTTTGCTCTATTGCTGCTCAAGCAATGTGCCTACTATTTTCTACCAAAAAATAAATAAAGAAATAAAACTCTTTTTAATATTATTTTGTTAATCAAATACAAATACAATAATAATTTTTAGTTGTAGTAGTAGTAGTAGTAGTAGTAGTAGTAGTAGAGTAGTAGTAGTAGTTAGTAGTAGTAGTAGTAGTAGTAGTAGTAGTAGTAGTAGTAGTAATGATGATGATGATGATGATGATGATGACAAGTTCAAAATGGGAGTCTCGTAGTCTAGAAGTCACCTAACAAATATAGGACCAGTGGGAATTTTCTACTAGGGAGCCTCCAACTGTCAAATAGTAATTCTGATGATAAAGAAATTATTGCTAGAAAGAAGAAGAAGTTTCATACCTGATCCTCTCTTTTTATATGCTTTAGAGTCCATCTTTCTATAAAACTAGTGGGATGGAATCCCACTACCTTCAGGCCACTCCTCCCACT
>JBBPFJ010001318.1:0-15998 GCA_037975025.1 Excoecaria agallocha | reverse complement strand
CACTGACTTGATCTTAGGATCATTGCCTGCTGCTTATGATCCATTTATGATGAATTATAACAGGCATGCAATGAACAAATTAGTCACTGAGCTTCATGGGATGCTTAAGAATGCTGAAGAGAACATTCGAAAGACCAATCCCGTACTAATGGTTCAAAAGGGAATTAAGAAGGGACCCGCTAAGGGAAAGGGAAAACCCAAATCAGTTGGGAGTGCACCTCAGGCCCAATCCAAGCCCAAGGCGTCAAAACTCAAAGAGAGTGAGAGTACTTGCTTCCATTGCAACAAGATAGGGCATTGGAGGAAGAATTGCGCTCTCTTTAAGGAAGAACAAAAGAAGAATGGAGCCAAGGCGTCCAGTTCTGGTATTTTTGTTGTTGAAATTAACCTTTCTATTTCTACCACTTGGGTATTGGATACCGGTTGTGGTTCTCACATTTGTTCAAATGTGCAGGGGTTAAGAAATAGGCGGTTAATTGGGAAGAATGAAGTGGACCTCCGTGTGGGGAATGGAGCACGAGTTGCTGTCATGGAGATAGGTGACTATCACCTCACTTTACCTTTCGGACTTTGTATTATTTTGAATAATTATTATTATGTGCCTGCTATGAGCAGAAACATTATTTCAGTTTCATGTTTGGATAATGATGAATTTGATTTTGTATTAAAAATGGCAATGCTCATATTCGTCGCCAAGGCATTTCTTATGGCAATGCCATGTTGCAAAATGGCCTTTATATCCTTGATTTACAAAACAAAGAGTCCATATACAACATTAATACAAAGAGGGTTAAATCAAACGAATTGAACCCTGCTTACTTCTGGCATTGTCGCTTAGGACATGCAAACGAAAAACGCATTTCAAGACTCCACAAAACTGGAGTGCTTGGGTCATTCGACTTAGAGTCTTATGATACATGCGAGCCATGTTTGCATGGAAAAATGACAAAGAGTCCTTTTAATAAAAAAGTGAGAGGACTAATGGCTTATTGGGAACTAATACATACCGATGTATGTGGACCTTTAAGTACACATGCTAGAGGTGGTTTTAGCTACTTCGTGACATTCACAGATGACTTCAGTAGATATGGCTATGTCTATCTAATGAAGTACAAGTCTGAAACTTTTTAGAAATTCAAAGAGTTTAAGAATGAAGTAGAAAACCAACTTGGCAAAAGTATAAAAGCCATTCGATCAGATCGAGGTGGCGAATACTTAAGCCAAGAGTTTGACAGTCATCTAAAGGAGTGTGGTATTGTTTCACAGCTCACTCCTCCTGGAACACCTCAATGGAATGGTGTGTCCGAAAGGAGAAATCAAACTCTGTTGGACATGGTTCGATCTATAATGAGTCAAGCTAATCTTCCTATCTCTTTTTGGGGTTATGCATTAGAAACTGCTGCGTTTCTATTGAACCGTACTCCAACTAAAGCAATTGAGAAGACACCATACGAGGTATGGACTGGGAAAGAAACCCAATATGTCTTTTCTCAGGATTTGGGGCTGTGAAGCACATGTTAAGAAATTAACATATGACAAACTAGAGTCCAAATCCAGTGTCTGCTTGTTTGTGGGTTATCCTAAAGAAACAAAGGGATACTACTTTTACTCACAAGCCGAGAACAAAGTATTTGTTGCTCGCAAGGCTGTTTTCTTGGAAAAGGAGTTCCTTCTCAAGAAAGACAGTGGGAGTAAAGTAGAACTTGGAGAATTCAAGCACCACAAACTCCTATAGAGGATGGTTTGGAAATGGAATCAAGTTCACAACCATTGTGGAACAAGAACCCATTACACAAGAACCTAGAAGGTCCGGTAGGGTACGTCAGGAGATTGAGAGATATGGATTTCTAATCACTGACAGTGACACTATTGAGTTAGTAGATCGTGAGGATCCTACTACCTACCGAAAAGCTATTGAGAGCCCAGACTCGGAAAATTGGCTTGAAGCCATGAAATTCGAGATGCAATCAATGTACGATAACCAGGTTTGGACCTTGGTTGATCCACCGGAAGGTGCTAAGGTAATTGAATGCAAGTGGCTATTCAAACTCAAAGCTGATAAGACCTACAAAGGTAGACTAGTAGCAAAAGGTTTTCGACAAACTCATGGTGTAGACTATGACGAGACCTTTTCACCTGTAGTCATGCTCAAGTCCATTAGGATCTTGCTTGCCATAGCTGCATATCATGATTATGAGATATGGCAAAATGGATGTCAAAACTGCTTTCCTCAACGGAAATTTACTTGAGGATGTGTATATGACACAGCCTGAAGGTTTTGTCAATCCCAAGCATCCTAAAAAGGTTTGCAAGCTTCAAAAATCCATTTATGGATTAAAGCAAGCATCCCGAAGTTGGAATCTTTGTTTTGATGAGGCAGTTAAAGAATTTAACTTCATCAATAACGATGATGAGCCTTGTGTGTACAAGAAGGTTAGTGGGAGCATAATAGTATTTCTAGTCCTATATGTGGACGACATCCTTCTCATTGGGAATGACATTCCAACATTGCAAAAGGTTAAGCAATGGTTGGGAAAATGTTTCTCAATGAAAGACTTAGGTGAAGCCGAGACAATACTTGGTATTCGAATCTATAGAGATAGATCGAATTGGCTCTTGGGACTAAGTCAAGAAAAGTACATAGACAAAGTACTAAAGCGTTATAGTATGGGAGACTCAAAGAAAGGGTACATACCTTTAGCTTTGGGAGTTCCTTTGACTAAAGAACAGTGCCCTAAAACCAAAGAGGAAAGGGACAACATGAGTAGAATCCCATATGCATCTGCTATTGGATCTATCATGTACGCTATGTTATGTACTAGGTTGGATGTTGCTCATGCACTGAGTATAACCAGTAGGTTTCAGCAAGACCCTGGTGAGAAGCACTGGTCTGCTGTAAAAGGGATCCTTAAGTACCTGCAAAGGACTAAGGATCACTTCTTGGTGTATGGTGGTCAAGAAGAGCTCGTCATACAAGGTTATGCCGATGCTGCTTTTCAGACCAGCACTCAGGATTCTAGATCGCAATCTGGGTTTGTTTTTGTTTTGAACGGTGGTGCTGTCAGCTGGAGAAGCTCGAAGCAAAAAACCGTTGCCGACTCAACTACAGAATTTGAGTATATTGCAGCAAGTGAGGCTGCAAAAGAGGCTGTTTGGATTAAAAATTTCATTAATGGATTAGGAGTGGTCCCAAGCATCCTAGATCCATTAGAAATTTTTTGTGACAATAACGGGGCCATTGCACAGGCCAAGAAGCCCCGGTCACACCAGAAATCCAAACACATACTCAGGAGGTACCACTTAATCAGAGAAATCATTGATCGTGGGGACGTCAAGGTTAGCAAGATATCAAGTGAAGATAATGTAGCAGATCCTTTGACGAAACAGTTACGTCCAAATCTGCACGAAGCTCATTTGAGAGCGTTCGGTCTTAGGGCTATGCCCAATTGGGACTAGTGCTAGTAGGAGATTGTTAGTGTAAGCCCTAGCCCCAATGCATTGTAACGAAACACTTGAAATTAATAATATGAGGCATTAGTTTTATCTTTTGTATTCCTGTGCATATCAATTGATAAAACTATCCAAGAATGTCGTTTTGGTTTAAGTTATTATGTGTGAGGCACATGGATTGTAAGACCTTGAAACAAATGAGACTTCATTCTAAATATCCTTAGTCAGTCATTGTTATGGGAATAACAAATGAATTAAGACTAGTATGCTCTCTCTGATATTATGAGTTCTGTCTTACGGATCATTAGGACAAGAGTGTCAATCAGAGATCATAGATACATGTTAAAGAACATGGTATCTGGATTCGATCCGCTCATGAGAACACAACATGGTACAAGTCATAAGTGTTTCTCATATGCAAGTTTTGTACCAGAGTTCTTAGACCTGAAATCTCTATGAAACTCTTTATGAATTACTGTATACTTTGACATACACCTAACGTGCTCGTAACAGAGTGACAAGTACGGGTATGATTGGGTATGCATTAATTCATGTTAGAGAGCATGAGAGAAGTGAAGGGATTACCCCTCTCAATAAGAGAGAAAATATCATCGGCCACTTGATCAGTGAACTGAGAAATGTATGGCCATACCGAGATGAAATAATGAGTAATCATTATTTATCTGAGAGTTCAGTGTCACTGAAATATCAAAAAAGGAATTAATATATATAAGGATGACTAGTTCCATGCCTTATATTAATTCTGATATTTAAGGGTAAGGGACTATGCAAAATTGCATTAGGTCACTAAATGCCATATGCATTTTCATTTAATTTGGAATGCTATAATATCTTACTAGAGAATATATATAGCCTTTGAATTAATTTATTAATTCATTGCCAACATTAAATGGACCTATAGGATCGCACACAAAGTATTGGGCTTAAAATACTTAAATTAAGTATTGGGCATTAATTTGGGCTTTTAATTAAAGTCAAATTAATGTATGTAATGGGTTATAAAATTGCTATTGGGCCTTGGTCCATGAGAGAGAGAAATTCAGCCCACAAGGTTTAATTTCAATTAATTAAATGTCATGAATTAATTTAATTAATTGAGTATTAAAGCCTAAAGACATATTTATCTAATTAAATTATCTAAATTGTATTTAATGTGGCCGAAATTCCTAGAGAAATCACAAGGAATTTCGGCACATGTATAGTATATTATTTAAGTGATTTATTAGATTTAAATGTCTTATCTTTTATTCTAAAAATAAGTGATATTATTTGATTAAATAACTTTTGATTTTATCTTGGATAAATTAAAAGAGTTTTTATCAATAATTATTACTAATTTTAATTAAGTGATAAATGCAAATATTATTTATCTTGAGCTAATATTAATTATCTTAAGGTAGTATATTTGGTATATATCACTTAAAAGGAAAAAAAAAAGGAAAAGAATTTTTTTAGAAGAGTTGGCGCAAAAACTAGGGTTTTTCTATGAAAATTGCGTGACCTTCATCTCTCTCTCTCTCAATTCTTTTGGCCCAATTTTTCACAAGGAGAAAGGATAGTTCCTCATTCTCTTGTGTTCTTGGGTAGTAATAGCAACCTAAGAGAAGTACAAAATCAAATTTTGTAGCTTCAAACCATAACCATTACACAATACCGAAAAGGAGAGCTAGCAATCTCGATTTTAAGCCGTCGGTGCAAGTGTGTGTGTGAGAATAGAGGGAGTGGCGCAAAAAGCTGTTCCTTGGCATTGGTGATCGAGAACTAAGGTGGATAAAGGCATCTTGGTTGCTGGACATCACAAAATCAAAGAATAAAAGGCATCATCTATTGTATGTTTCAAAACCCTAAAATTGCATGTTTTCATTCCTAGTTTTGGATATGTATGGTATGCATGATAAAATTTTTGTTTTTCCGCTGTGTTATCATGATTATCATACCATGTCATATTCCATCATTAACATCAGTTTCTAAATTCAACTGTAACATTTTCTTTTCCACCTTTTCTTTAAATAGAATACTCCATCTCCATCCGTGTATGAAATATCAAGAAAATTTTAAAGATAGTATTCTATTCTTCAATCATACTCACTCTCTAAATTCTCCTCCTCCATTCTTGAACGATTTAGAAGCTCCAAGATTTGAATTTGGCTGTTTCTATGGCTTCAGAAACGGAACAATTACACTTTATCTTGTTGCCATTCATGGCACAAGGCCATCTGATCCCCATGGTTGATATAGCCAGATTGTTAGCTCAACAAGGAATTATCATCACAATTATAACAACACCCATTAATGCAAATCGTTGCAAAGACAGTATTAACAGAGCAGTAGAATCAGGCCTCAAAATTCGATTAATCGAAGTCATATTTCCAACAGAACAAGCAGGATTGCCAAAGGATTATGAGAATTGTGACTTGTTACCTTCTCTGGGCTTGGGCAAACAGTTCTTTCTAGCAACTAAGTTGCTGGAAGACCCAGTTGAAAGATTGCTTCAAGACATATATCCAAGACCTAATTGTATCATATCAGATATGTGTTTGCCTTACACTACTAAGCTTCAAATCCCAAGAATCGCTTTCAGTGGAACTTCTTGCATTTGTATGTTATGTACGAATAGAGTTCAGAATTCCGGCGGGTTGCTTGGAACTGTAAAATCCGAATCCGAATACTTCACACTTCCTGAATTTCCTCACAATATCCAATTAACCAAACTGCAACTTCCAGGAGCAATGTTTCCTGATAATAATGTGTTTAATGAGCAAGTCATAGCTGCTGAGAAGGTCACATATGGGATTATAATGAACTCTTTTGAAGAGTTGGAGCCTGAATTTCTCCAGGAATACAAAAAGGTGAGACAAGGTAAGGTTTGGTGCATAGGTCCAGTTTCACTAAGCAGCAAACATAGCCTGGATAAGGTTCAAAGAGGTAATAACAAGGCCACAGTCCGAGAATCTGATTGTTTAAAATGGCTTGATACCCAAAAACCAGTTTCTGTGTTATATGTATGCTTTGGTAGCCTCTGTAATTTAGTAACTCCACAGTTGATTGAGCTTGCTTTAGGCTTAGAAGCTTCAAATACACCCTTCATTTGGGTCATAAGAGGTGGCAAAAAATCAGCAGAACTGGAAAAATGGATAGAACAAGAAGGTTTTGAAGAAAGGACCGGAGAGAGGGGGTTTATAATAAGAGGATGGGCACCGCAAGTTATGATATTGTCACATAAAGCAATAGGAGGATTCTTAACACATTGTGGATGGAATTCAACGCTTGAAGGGGTAACAGCAGGCGTTCCGATGATTACTTGGCCGCTTTTTGCTGATCAATTTGTCAATGAAAGGTTAGTTATTGATGTTTTAAAGATTGGTGTAAAGGTTGGGGCAGAGGTTACTTTGGTATGGGGAGAGGAAGAGAAGATTGGAGTTTTGGTTAAGAAAGATGATGTTGTTAGGGCTATATTGAAGCTAATGGATTTAGGAGAGGAATGCGAAGACAGAAGAAACAGAGCAAAAGAGCTGAGTGTTAGTGCTACAACAGCAATGGAGGAAAATGGATCTTCTTATCTCAATTTGAAATTATTTATAGAAGAGATTAAGCTACTAGCAACAACCATGTTGTTATGACCCAAGCCCCCATAAGCCCAAGTCACACCCACACACCTTGGTGGACTTGCCCATACAAGTCCAAGGGTAATACTAGGCCCATAAGTGAGAAGGCCCCTTGTTCCACCAAAAGGAATTCCTAGTAGTGGTGGGTGCCTATCACACTTATAAGCCACTAACTACCCATATAGCTAGCCGATGTGGGATCGTAACATTACCCCCTCCTTTAACAGCTGACGTCCACGGCGGCTTGTCACCCACTGGCGGCTTCTCCCCTTTGGGGTTCCTCTCCTGGGCCGCTTGTCACCCACTGGCGGCTTCTCCCCTCTTGGGTTCCTCTCCTGGGCCGCTTGTCACCCACTGGCGGCTTCTCCCCTCTGGGGTTCCTCTCCTGGGCCGCCTACCATGGAGCCCGCTTGGCTCTGATACCAATTGTTATGACCCAAGCCCCCATAAGCCCAAGTCACACCCACACACCTTGGTGGACTTGCCCATACAAGTCCAAGGGTAATACTAGGCCCATAAGTGAGAAGGCCCCTTGTTCCACCAAAAGGAATTCCTAGTAGTGGTGGGTGCCTATCACACTTATAAGCCACTAACTACCCATATAGCTAGCCGATGTGGGATCGTAATCACACCCACACACCTTGGCGGACTTGCCCATACAAGTCCAAGGGTAACACTAGGCTTATAAGTGGGAAGGCCCCTTGTTCCACCAAAAGGAATTCCTAGTAGTGGTGGGTGCCTATCACACTTATAAGCCACTAACTCCCCATATAGCTAGCCGATGTGGGATCGTAACATTACCCCCTCCTTTAACAGCTGACGTCCACGGCGGCTTGTCACCCACTGGCGGCTTCTCCCCTTTGGGGTTCCTCTCCTGGGCCGCTTGTCACCCACTGGCGGCTTCTCCCCTCTTGGGTTCCTCTCCTGGGCCGCTTGTCACCCACTGGCGGCTTCTCCCCTCTGGGGTTCCTCTCCTGGGCCGCCTACCGTGGAGCCCGCTTGGCTCTGATACCAATTGTTATGACCCAAGCCCCCATAAGCCCAAGTCACACCCACACACCTTGGTGGACTTGCCCATACAAGTCCAAGGGTAATACTAGGCCCATAAGTGAGAAGGCCCCTTGTTCCACCAAAAGGAATTCCTAGTAGTGGTGGGTGCCTATCACACTTATAAGCCACTAACTACCCATATAGCTAGCCGATGTGGGATCGTAACCCAATTGTTATGACCCAAGCCCCCATAAGCCCAAGTCACACCCACACACCTTGGTGGACTTGCCCATACAAGTCCAAGGGTAATACTAGGCCCATAAGTGAGAAGGCCCCTTGTTCCACCAAAAGGAATTCCTAGTAGTGGTGGGTGCCTATCACACTTATAAGCCACTAACTACCCATATAGCTAGCCGATGTGGGATCGTAACACATGTATTCAGCTTAATTTGGTTTGGAGTTCATATGAATTGGTGTATCATGTTGCAATATGATTATAATTCAAAAATTTCAGAATTTAAAAAGAAAAAGAAAAGAGCAAGAACTTTAAGTTCTCAACAACTTATTAACTAGCTAACCCACGCTCTATTTCTCTCCCTCATCCATTACATTTTTCCGCCCATTTGGATTCTTGATAATTTTAACTATTTCTTTAAAGAAATTCAAGAATCAAGAACAAAAACCATCGATTTGTCATGTGGAAAAACACCAAAGTTTGAAGCAGCCAATTATCTGAGGATTAAACCAACAAAGAAATCATGATGAGTGTTTGATTATTGAGAAAGTTGAGAATACCGACCATGATATCAGTGATAGTATATGAACATATAATAATAAAATTATTATAGGAACAATATTATCTTTGTTGTTGTACTGTAAAATTTTGTTGAAAATGAACTTTATTGTCCAAGCTTAACTAATATTTAGGGGAGTTAACTGACTAAAATAATTTTATAATTGAAATATAATATATATTCATATTGAATGAGGTTTTTCTGGGAGGCCGCATACATTTCATATATATATATATATATATATATATATATATATATGTGACCAAAAGCAAAAATTATCAAGAACTCAGGTGCATGAATAAGTTGTTGAAAACTTATAATTATTATTATTTTCTTTTGTGGTTAATCTGAAATTTTTAATCATAATCACCTTGCTAAATGATACACATGTAGCAAACCAAATTAAGCTGAATACATGGTTGTTGTTAGTTTTTTAATCTCTTCTATAAATAATTTCAAATTTAGATAAGAAGATCCACCTTCCTCCATTGCTAACTTAGCTTTAATACTCAACTCTTTTAATTTGCTCTTTTCCTTCTATCTTCACTTTCATCTCCTAATTCCATTAGCTTCAATATAGCCTTGACAACATCTCCCTTCTGAACCAAAACTCCTATCTTCTCTTCCTCTCCCCATACCAAAGTAACCTCAGCCCCAACCTTTACACCAATCTTTAACACATCAACAATTAACCTCTCATTGCAAAATTGATCAGCAAAAAGCGGCCAAGTAATCATCGGAACGCCTGCGGTTACCCCTTCAAGCGTTGAATTCCATCCACAATGTGTTAAGAATCCTCCTATTGCTTTATGTGACAATATCATAACTTGAGGTGCCCATCCTCTTATTATAAACCCCCTCTCTCTGGTCCTATCCTCAAAACCTTCTTGTTCTATCCATTTTTATCAAGTTCTGCTGATTTTTTGCCACCTCTTATGACCCAAATGAAGGGTGTATTTGATGCTTCTAAGCCTAAAGCAAGCTCAATCAACTGTGGAGTTACTAAATTACAGAGGCTACCAAAGCATACGTACAATACAGAAGCTGGTTTTTGGATATCAAGCCATGTTAAACAATGGGATTCTTGCATTGTGGTCTTGTTATTACCTCTTTGAACCTTATCCAAGCTATGTTTGTTGCTTACTGAAACCGGACCAATACACCAAACCTTACCTTTTCTTACCTTCTTGAATTCTTGTACATATTCAGGCTCCAATTCTTCGAAAGAATTCATTAAAATCCCATATGTGACCTTCTCAGCAGCTGCGACTTGCTCATGAAACACTCTGTTATCGTAAATCATTGCTCTTGGAAGTTGTTGTTTGGTTATTTCGATATGGTGAGGGAATTCAGGAACTGGGAAGTAGTCCGATTCGGATTTCTTGGCAACGATTTGCATTAACGGGTGTTGTTATAATTGTGATGATAATTCCCTGTTGAGCTAACAATCTGGCTATGTCAACCATGGGGATCAGATGGCCTTGTGCCATGAATGGGAACAAGATAAAGTGTAATTGTTCAGATTCTGAAGCCATGGAAAAAGCCAAATTCAAATCTTGGAGCTTCTAAATCGTTCAAGAATGGAGGAGGAGAATTTAGAGAGGGAACATGATTGAAGAATAGAATATTATCTTAAGAATTGTCTTGATATTTCATACGCTGATGGAGATGGAGTATTCTATTCAAAGAAAATGTGGTTGAAAATAAACGTTTATGTTTGTAAAGAAATTTTGTGTTAATTAATTTTTTTTATGAATATAATTAATAGTATATTGAGATATAAATTAATAATTATATATTTACTATATTTTTAATTTTTTTAACTCATTAATTTTATGTCTAAATATATATTCCTTACATCATCCTGTCGATTCAATTATTACAAAATTTAAAAATTCAAGTTGTCCCTAGTCCTGTGTATGTAGTTATGAAAAGTAATCATCATATGGTTTCGTCGTTTTTGGATCTGGCAGTAACCAAAAAATAATAAACATAATATTATTTAGGTGAAAGTTGGATAAATACGAATGAAATTAATCATAATATACTTAATTTCTTGCGGATATAATTGGAAAATTATAGAAAAGATATTGTCCTTTAATTATAATATCTACTAATCCGTGCGTTAAAAAAATGAAACATTATTTTAATATGAATGGACTACCATACATTAGCATAGTTTGGTAATGCACACAAGTATTATACATTAGGCGTGGCAATAAAAACTAAAGTACCAAATTTGAAAAAGAGAAAAAAAAAATTTCATGATATGCACAACTTTTCCTCATGAAATGGACCCAAACATAACAGAAAGAGTAGAAATTAAGACTGTTAATGGGCTAGATTGGGTCAAATTGTGACAAACCGAAAGTAAATGGTTTGGATGATTCTTGAAAAAAAAATGTTTTGGATGAAACTTTGGCATTTTCTCCATGGATTTTGTTCTTGATTCTTGAATTATTTAAAGAAAAGCTAAAATTATCAGGAATACAGATGGGAGGAAAAATGTAAGAGATGAGGGAGAGAAACAGAGCGTGGGTGAATAAGTTATTGAGAACTTAAAATTCTTGTTCTTGTTCTTAATCTGAAATTTTGAATTATAATCAAATTGCTACATGATATACATGAACATTAAACTAAATTAAGCTGAATATGTATACATGGTTGTTGCTAGTTTCTTAATCTCTTCTATAAATAATTTCAAATTGAGATAAGAAGACCCACCTTCTTCCATTGATGATTTAGCCTTAATACTCAAATCTTTTGCTCTATTTCTTCTGTCTTCACTTTCCTCTCCTAAATCCATTAGCTTCAATATAGCCTTAACAACATCTTCCTTCTTAATCAAGACTCCAATCTTCTCTTCTTCTCCCCATACCACAGTAGCCTCAGCCCCAACATTTACACCAATCTTTAACACATCAACTACTAACCTTTCGTTGCAGAATTGATCACCAAAAAGAGGCCAAGTAATCATTGGAACGCCTGCTGCAACCCCTTCAAGTGTTGAATTCCATCCACAATGTGTTAAGAATCCTCCAATTGCTTTATGCGACAGTATCACTACTTGTGGTGCCCATCCTCTTATTATAACTCCTCTCTCTTTAGTCCTCTCTTCAAAACCTTCTTCTTCTATCCATTTTTCAAGTTCTGTTGACGTTTCGCCGCCTCTTATTATCCAAATGAATGGTGTATTTGATGCTTCTAAGCCTAAAGCAAGCTCAATCAACTGTGGAGTTGCTAAATTACAAAGGCTACCCAAGCATACATATAATACAGAAACTGGTTTTTGGGTATCAAGCCATTTTAAATAATGGGATTCTTTGATTTTGGCATTGTTATTACCTCTTTGAACCTTATCCAAGCCATGTTTGTTGCTTAATGAAACTGGACCGACACACCAAACCTTACCTTCTCTTACCCTTTTGTATTCTTGGTGAAATTCCTGCTCCAACTCTTCAAAAGAGTTCATTATAATCCCATAAGTGACCTTCTCAGCAGCTGCGACTTGCCCATCAAACATGCTGTTATCAGAAAGAGTTGCTCCTGGAAGTTGCTGTTTGGTAAATTTGATATGCCGAGGAAATTCAGGAAGTGCGAAGCATTCGGATTCAGTTTTTACAGTTTCAAGAAACTCAACGGATTTGTGGACTCTATCCAAACATAACATACAAATGCAAGAACATCCACTAAAAGCGATTCTTGGGACTTGAAGCTTAGTAGCAACCTGGCTTGTGTAAGGCAAACATATATCCGATATGATACAATTAGGTCTTGGATTTATGTCATGAAGCAATCTTTCAACTGGGTCTTTTAGCAAGTTAGTTGCTAAAAAGAACTCTCTGGCCAGGCCCAGTGAAAGTAGCAAGTCAAAATTCTCGCAATCTTTCGGTAATCCTGCTTCTTCTACTGGAAATTTAGCTTCGACTAATTGAATTTTCAGGCCAGATTCTACTGCTCGATCAAGGATTTGTTTGAAGCGATTTGCATTAATGGGTGTGGTTATTATTGTGATGATAATTCCTTGCTGAGCTAACAATCTGGCTATGTCAATCACGGGGATCATATGGCCTTGTGCCATGAATGGGAACAAGATAAAGTGTAATTGGTCAGACTTTGAAGCCATGGAAACAACAAAATCAAAATGCGAAGCGTTTGGATCTTTCAATAATGGAAAAGACGGAAAATTTAGAGAGTGAATATGATGAAAGAATTATCTTGACATTTCTTACATGGAAATGGAGTAGTCAATTTAAAGAAAAAAAATAGTATAAAAATAAGGTACAATGGCAAATTTGCCATTAAAGTATTAAAAATTATGAATATTTGCTGTTTAATTTTTTTAGGATAAATTTGCTATTGAAATATTGAAATGTTACATATTTACTCATTATCTGATTCAAATTTGTCACTAAAAATAACAGAATTTCAAGTAAGCAAATTTGTCAAATCATAAAAAATTATTAAAATTTATGGTGTTAAACTTGTCAAAATAATCAAATTTCAGGTAAGTAAACAAAAATTATCTAATGTTAAGAAATTTTAATATTTTTGTAGAATTAAAATAAGTTAATAATTTACATTGTATACATGATAAATCTAAGTCGTTTCAATTAGTCAAGAGCAGTTTTGCATCGAAAATATACTTAAAAGATAAATATGAACCATTTTTAATATTTTCAGAAGAAATTTTATTCCAAACTATATTTAAAGGACAAATTAGCACCATTTTCAAAAGTTTAGATTAAACTTACCCTTTATCTCTAAAAATAAATGTTTATAAACTAAATTTAGAACTGACATTAATGCTTAAGTGCAAAAATTTTAAACAATTCAAATAAACTTTGTCCTTTCAATTTTGTGCTCCATTCATGTTGTACTTATTCTATTTCGGTGTGGTAGGAAATGGTTGTCTGGCATGCTTTCGTTGTTTTTGGATCCGGCAGATTCCATATGTAAAACCTTCGACATCTAAATTTAAACCACGTTATCAGTGGAGTATTTATAATATATGCCTTTTGGAAGTTAAAGTGTCTGGCCATCATTATGTTGAAGGCCAAGATTGCAACAAGAGTGTGAATTGAATGATCATTTAACTAGTTAATTTCATTCAAGTTAAAGTGATTTTTTTGATATATATATATATATTTTTTTAAATTGAAAGTATTTTTTTGTTCAAAATTTTTTCTTATTGACTCGTTGCAAGTGCTATATATATAGTTTAGCAATTATCTGGAAAATTAACTTGTCCTTTTTATGTATTAATCCTTTGTAAAATATTAATATAATCAACTTGCTAAACGATACACGGATAGATAAGAAAAGCCAAATCAACTTTGCTAGTTGCTTAATCTCTTCTATAAACAGTTTCAAATTGAGATAAGAAGACCCACCTTCCTCCATTGCTGTTTTAGCCTTGATACTCAGCTCTTTTGCTCTATTTCTTCTATCTTCACTTTCCTCTCCTAAATCCATTAGCTTTAGTACAGCCTCAACAACATTTTCCTTCTGTACCAAAACTCCAATCTTCTCTTCCTCTCCCCATACCACAGTAGCCTCAGCCCCAACTTTTACGCCAATCTTTAACACATCAACAACTAACCTTTCATTGCAAAATTGATCAGCAAACAGCGGCCAAGTAATCATGGGAACACCTACAGCTACCCCTTCAAGTGTTGAATTCCATCCACAATGTGTTAAGAATCCTCCTATTGCTTTATGTGACAATATCGCTACTTGGGGTGCCCATCCTCTTATTATAAGCCCTCTTCCTTTGGTCCTTTCTTCAAAACCTTCTTCTTCCATCCATTTTTCGAGTTCTGCTGATTTTTCGCTTCCTCTTATGATCCAAATGAATGGTGTATATGATGCTTCTAAGCCTAAAGCAAGCTCAATCAATTGTGGAGTTACTAAATTGCAGAGGCTACCGAAGCATACATATAATACAGAAACTGGTTTTTGGATATCAAGCCATTTTAAGCAATGGGATTCTTGTATTGTGGCCTTGTCATTACCTCTTTGAACCATATCCAAGCCATGTTTGCTGCTTAGTGAAACCGGACCGAGGCACCAAACCTTACCTTTTCTTACCTTCTTGTATTCTTGGACAAATTCAGGCTCCAATTCTTCAAAGGAGTTCATTATAATCCCATACGTGAGCTTCTCAGCTTCTGCGACTTGCCCCATAAACATACTACTATCAGTAACAATTGCTGTTTGGTTAATTGAATATTGTGAGGAAAATCAGGAACTGTGAAGTATTCAGAATCGGATTTTAGAGTTTCAACCAACCTGGACTTGTCAACTCTATCCAAACATAGCATACAAATGCAAGAACTTCCGCTGAAAGCGATTCTTGGGATTTGAAGCTTACCAGCAAGTTGGCTTGTGTAAGGCACACTCGTATCTGATATGATACAATTAGGTCTTGGATTCACGTTTTGAAGCAATTTTTCAACTGGGTCTGCTAGCAATTTGGTTGATGAAAAGAACTGTTTCCCCAAGCTCAGTGAAGGTAACAGATCCAAAGTCTCGCAACCTTTCGGTAATCCTGCTTCTTCTGCTGGAAATTCGACTTCGATTAACCGAATTTTGAGGCCTGATTCTACTGCTCTGTTAATAGTTTCTTTGCAGCGATTTGCGTTGATGGGTGTTGTTACTATGGTGCTGATATTTCCCTGCTGCGCTAACAATCTGGCTATGTCAATCATGGGGATCAGATGGCCTTGCGCTAGATATGGAAACAAGATAAAGTGTAACGGGTCAGATTCTGAAGCCATGAGAACAACAAAAGCAAATTTTGAAGCTTCTAAATCTTTCAAGAATTGAGTTGATAGAAAAATTAGAGAGTGAGTGTGATAGAAAAATATTATCTTTAAAGTTCTCTTGATGGGGTACTCAAATGTTTCAAATGAATCCTTTCAATTGTCCTCCATTCATTTTGTGCTTAGTCTATCTCGATGTGGTAGGAAATTGGTGTCCGGTATGCTTTTGTTGTTTTTGGATCCGGCAGATTCGATATGTAAAAAGACACTTCAACTTCACATTTTTGCCATCCTCACGTCTGAAATTTAATTAGAATTGTTCCAATTAGACATCTAAACTTTCAAAAAAGCATATGATATACAAACATCCATAT
>JBBPFJ010001317.1:0-16000 GCA_037975025.1 Excoecaria agallocha | reverse complement strand
ATATATAAAACAAATTAAAAGAAATAAAGTGAAAGAGAAAGAGAGATGGTAGACAAAGGAAACAAAAGGAAGCAAATGAATTGAGATGTAAAAAACGTAAATTGTGCCAATCTACATGGCGTAAGAAATATTAAAATAAGAAAAGAAGGGAAACGAGGGGAGAGTTGGAGAGATGCACTGGTGATGAGCGCAAAGAGAGGGGCGGATGGGGACCGAATCACGGGCTTAAGGCTGTGACTTGGCAACGGGTCATGCCCTTAAGGTCGTGACTTAATGGTTACAACCACTGGAATGACATCATTAATGACCAAAACCACCCAAATGAAATTTTAACAATTTTAATGCATAAAAAGGCAAAAAACTAAATAAAACACATGAAAAATTTGATTTTTATAAGGAAAAAAATATTAAAGCAAGAAACCAAGAATTCAAAATCATGAGCTAAGGAGGAAGATAATGAATAGTTAATTTCTAATTCACCTATTTATTCAATTTCTATACTATTTAAATGAATTTTTATAACTTAATGAATGAAATAAACATCAAAACACAAAGAATCATTAATCATAACAACAATTGAAACATGTAAATCAATGAAGTAGTAAAATCACATAGTAAAAGAAATAGGAATGGAAAATAAGCATTTACACTGTAAACCAATCCTAAACATTGGTTTAATTAATTTTTAGTAGATCAAAAATATTACGCTTAGTTTTTTGCACTTAAAATCAAGAGAATCCAGCATCTTCCTATTACTCTCTTTGATCTCCTCACTCGGTTTTCTTGGTTCAAGAACAGGGAAATTGTTTTTTTTTTTTGGGGTTTTTTTTTATGTTTTTCCTTTTTTTAGCCTCCTCTTATTAATTAATTTTTTTCCTTCTTTATATTTTGAGTCTAAATTAGGATTGGAATAAAAAAATCGGATGTTTATTTATTTTTATATTTATTTTTATTATTTATTTTTCACTTATAGTTATCATAAAATTTTATTATTTATATATATTTTTTTATTGATTAATGATTTTTTTACATAGTTCACTTATTATTTGTTAACTTAATCTCATATTTTTATTTCATTTTTTATAATAATCACAATTTATTTTTTTAATTTAACATTTTAATTTTAGAAAAGTGACGATGAAACCATGAGAAAAGGCATTCTTAATAGAATAAAAAATTTTGTAGGAGAACCATGAAAAAAACCCTTTTAAAATCAATTTTCTTTTCAAAAACATAAAACCAAGAGAGAGATTCGTGCTTTCATTCTCTAGCTATTTTGGAGCAAGATAATCCTCATCAGCTAACCCTAATTAGGAGCCGCCTCAGGATCCAGTGTCTAGAGTTGAGCCCAACTTTAGGGAGGCTAGTGACTGGTGCCTAGGTTAGCCAATGTGCAGAGTAAAAGGATAAGAGATGCATACCTCAGGCAACAAGTTTTTGATTGTGTTGAACACGTACACTTGAGGCAGTGAGTCTCTGGTTGGGTGATTATCATTAGCTTGTCGATGTGTTAACCCTATCATTGATTGAGTGTTTGAAGAAAGCAATTCACACCAGCTTATCGGTAGGAATCACAATTGAAGGGGTGGTTTATTGTTATTTTGTCGACTTGTTAACACTTTCTATTGATGCAGATGGTTTATCATCAGCTTGTCAATGTGTTAACATTTTCTATTGAAGCGGGTGGTTTACCATCAGCTTGATGAAGTGTTAACACTTTCTGTATGTGAGAGTGATTTACCGTTAGTTTTTCAAAGTGTTAACCCTTTCTATTGATGCATATAGTTTGCCATTAGCTTGTTGATGTGTTAACACTTTCTATTGATACTAGTGGTTTACTGTCAACTTGTCAGCACGTAAACCCTTTATGTTAGTACAGGTGGTTTCACTACAAAAGAATGGATTTTATCGACGGATTTTACCGATGGACACATATTCTGTAGGTAAAAGTAAAATATTACCGACGGATTACCGACCAATTATACAATGCATAGGTAAAAAAAATAAATTTGATAAATGACGATATTTGTACCGACAGAAAATAATACATCGGTATTATTGGCAGGAAAGAAATGTTGGCACCAACTTTTAGCGATCATTTACCGACGGTTACGTCCATTGGTAAATAATTTTATCATTTAGTTGATGTGGTGACGGAATTTCCATCGGGTAATACAATCATCTCGAAGATTTATCTATAGATTTTGCGACGGATTTTATTCCGTCGGTAAGTAAATGCGAGAAATTTTTAGGGCCAAGGATTATAGTTTTTGCTACGGTTTTTTTATCGTCGGTAATGTTTTAATAAAATATTTTATATTTAATGATAATAAAATATTTAATAAAATAATTTAAGGCTAAAAATCCCAATGCCTGCTATCCTTTTTTCTAAATAACCCTGGTCTCAAAATTTTGCTCTCAGCTACTCCAACACCATCCTAACCATTTCCCTATCGTGCCTTAGTTATCTCGCAATCTCCATTTCTCGCACTTTTTCTATGTCTATCCCTCTCTCTCCCTTGAATCTCTCTTTCTTTCTTGGCTTATTTCCTACTCTTCATTTCTATTCTTTATTTCTTGACCTTAAGATCTTCAAACCTCTCGTCATTTGTGTTTTTCATTTCCTAACCTTCAGATCTTTGAACCTTCATTTCTTTAACCTCAGATCTTTGAACCTCTCTTCATTTCTGTTCTTGATTTCTTCACCATCAGAACTTCAAACCTCTAACCCATTTGAAGATTTGTGTTTCTATCCAGTTGGGTATAGGCCTAACGTCGTCTCCACCACCCTCTTTCATCTCATCGCTAACAGTTATCCCCATCTTATCAACCCTTTCATTCCCATCCGAGGTTTGCTTTATAATTTTATCATATTTATTGATATTTCTCCATATCCAGGATTAATTTTTTTGGGTTTCTTTTCTTTTCATCTAAAGAGAGGTTAAAAGAGCAGGTAGAGGGTTTTTTTGGCTGTGAATTCGAGCTTTTTGTTGAATTCACTGATTTGATTAGGCGAGTTTTATTTTTTCCCCTTTTTCAGTACTATGCCTCTAATGGATCACATATTGAATGAGTGTTGCAAAATTCTTATTTGGATGACCTTTGTTCATTTTGTGTTTCTAATTTTCCTTGTTTTAAGAGTAATGTTGCTAGATCATAGGTCTTCATAAATGTGTTATCTGATTTTGATGATTAATTGCCTTGTAAATCAGCTGGACTAGAGGAGCGAGCATTGGATGGCACAGTGACAATAATAGGCCCTATCTCAACTAGCAAGATTTCACGATAAGTGCTCCTTCATTTCCTCTTCTATTTCAAATATTTATTTCTTATCTTGATGTCTAATATCTTTTTGGCATTTGATATTATTATTACTATTTTTTTATTTTTGGGTTAATCCTATATGTTATTGCCTTTGATGGTTTTCCATATTTTAATTGGTACAAAAATAGTCTGTTATCTGAATAATTATGAGAAGGATTTCAAAGGTGGACTCTTTCACTTCCAAGATGGGGAGCCAACAACTGTGGTTCCCATGGCTAGTCTAAGTAGACCTGCTATTTTTTTTTCCAGCATATTCTTATCCTATCTAATTTTGGGTGTAATAACCCAATGCCTTTCTATTATGATTGAATATATTAATTTTGAGTTGCTAACGATCCTACTGGTGGATTGTTGTCCAGTAATTTGATTCTTTTTAATCACTTCTTTGGAACTCATTATTGTACTTCCTTAAGATCTTGCAATATATACAGCTGACAGTCAAAATGTTCACTCAGTTGATGAGTTAAATTTATAAATTATCCTTTTTCTTTTTTTTTATCTCTTTTATTATCTACATCCTCACAAAAACATCATGGAGTTACTGTTAAGATCATTTGTATGATTCTAAAGATTTCTTCTTGATCATCATCTATCTCATTAGCAGTCAGTATGGTTTAAGTTTTGTGGATTTCATGGTTCATTTAATATTCTCTTTCTTTTCTATGTTTTGTTTGATGATTGATAGCTTTTTTTTGGAATCAATTCTGATCATGGTAGCTCTAATGGTGTGGCCACATGCAGTCGATGACTAGTGAATACTTCTGTTGAAAAGAATTAACACTTTAATGATTAGATATATTCTTTCATTTAAGCTGTCCGAACTTTAGAATGGATGATCTCGAAATTGAAAAACCTATCCTAATTTGTCAGAAAAAAATAGCTAAGCATGGTTCTTGTTTGTAAAAATATTAAATATGGGGAACCAAAATCGATTGTCATATGCATCTTGAGAAATTTAGTACTAAATTCTCGCAGGAGATTTGCTTACTGGACTCCATTTCTGACTATTTGTGTGTATATGTGAAGGGAGAGATGAGAAATTCGATATTAATCTAAAAATTGTACGTGAATTGCTAAAACTATATTTTTTTTGAATAATAAGTGAAAATTAGAAAAGATAAAGAATTTTACATATTATTGAATGAAATTTTACTGATTGTATTGTAAATTATGTGAATGTTGTGGGTCTAGTGACTTCTGGATTATTTTTGGTATTAGACTTACAGGTTATATATATATATATATATATATATATATATATATATATATATATATATATATATATATATATATATATATATATATATATTCTTGATGAACTTGTGGGTATTGTGCTAGGAATATTAATTAAAGGTCATTTTCAATACAAAAATCAATGAAGATTAGCATCTAGTATTAAGAATGTAATTAGCTTCAAGAAATGTATGTGGGAAAATAGAGTTTATGGTGGAAGGGTTGGGGTTGGTTTGAATAGCTCTTCATGCCAAGTTATCAGCAGCTAATAGATATTTTAAAATTCTTGCAGATGATAATTTATCAAAAGCACTGGCCATTTCCTTTAAATTCTTCTAATATTGTATGGTTGAAATTAGTAAAAAGAAACAAAATATAATGCAAGTGAAATTAGTCAATATACTGTTGTAACAAAATATATAACTTAGCATAATGCCGTGTGTGGAGAGATGGAAACTTCATGACCAGTAAAATTTTAAAAATAAAAATTCTTTTGACTAAGATTATGAGGACATGAGTATATGTATGTATCATGGAATTTTGGTTATATATATATATATATATATATATTCAGTTTAGTTTCTTTGGGCCGATTTGGGTTTTAAAATACTAAATGTGGGATTTTTGATTGCCAAAAACATATTGTTTCAGCAACTTGTAATAGCAACTCTATTCTCCATTGTTTGTGTTTGTGCTTTCAAATTGTTTTAGCAGATAATTTTCAACTTTTCTCTACAGAATAGAGAAAAGTCATAAGCTTTCTGATCCAACTATTGAAATAAAGGAATTAACTGCCTTGATAAAGAATGATATTACAACATTGAATACTGCCCTTGTGGATCTGCAAACCCTTCAAAACATGCAAATAGCTGAAAAGAATCACTCTTAGGATAGAGTTATTCATTCCACAGCAGTCTGTGATGACTTGAAGGGTAAACTTATGGGAGCTACAAAATAGCTTCAAGATGTGTTAGCTACTAGAACAGAGGTTAGTGTTACTAATAGCTTCTTAGCACCTTCTAACCAATGGATCAGATGTAAACTAATTAGATCTCTTTTATAATTGGGTTATAGAAGCCCTTTGTTCTTTTGGTGGTGCTTGTTTTAGTCTCTCTCTTCATTCACAAGGATAAGTAATTGTCAAATTAGTGATCTATCTTTTGTTAGGTTCTTGGTACATGCTTCTTTAATAGAAGAAAACTCCATGAATTATATAAATCACAGATTAGCATTAGTAAGAAAAGTTAACGGATGATTTCCTTTAATTGATTTTCTTTTTGTTATATATAGTGGATATAGACTAGAATTACTATTCCATTTGTCATAGATGCAAGTACTCACTTGGAACCAATAAGAAAGTCATCTACGTGATAATTTCTTTAGCTAGAATAATTTTATAAAATTCTAATTTGGTTATAAACTAAGTTCATTTCGATAAAGATTCGAAGAAAGTTGAATTGCTTATCCAAAGTCAGACATGGATTTTTCTCCAGTCATTGCAACAAGATACTGGATTGTTAAGAGTGGAAACTCACAGAGAGAAATTCTGCTTTTTGAAAAGCGAAATGCCCATGTCCTATATAAGGTTTCTTTTCTAACGAGAATAACTTAGCCACTTCAATTAGCTTTAGAAGTTTTAGGGAACTAGGTTTCATTTGCAAAGCAGCTGGTTACATCTTTGCTAGTATGTAGATTTTTGACAGAGATTTTTGTTTTTTGTTTTGTTCCTCAGAATATGTATATAGAGGTAGTTATTTTTATAGTAATGTGCAGCTCAACAATCACTATTTTTTGAAAGTCAATCATGTCAATGGTTTTGCATAGAGTTGTTTAGACTAAATTACTAATATCATCCTTTTATATTGTAAATGTAAGTCTGTTGATGCTTAGAGATTATTATGATTGCTTTAGCTTTTTGCATTTTTCTAAAAAGAATTATTAATCTCGTTTATAGTGTGACCTTTTGATTCTAGTATCTGTATACAACATGCCCTCATGACCGTTGGACTAGTAAGAAACTTGTTATTTTTGTGTTTGACTCTTTACTTAGTATAGTAGCACATATCTCTGCATTGAATGCTGTGTTAATTGTGATAAGTTGCTTTACTAAAATATCTTAGCTCTTTCATGCAGGGTTTTGATCCAATTAAACACATTTTAGAGCATATACCATCTGAAGAAAATGAGTTGGAGTATTTTGAGAAACAGCTACTTCTTTCTCCAATGCTTCTTATGAACCAAGTTCAGTTTTTTTCATAAGAGATATTCTTTTGCTATAAAATTTTCTTGTGACCAATTAATTGCAATTAACCCAATTTCTTCTTGTTCTAGGCTGCACTTAGGCTGGCACAATTGGATAGAGTATCAGAGCAGCTATCCTACCAGGTTATGGAGCATCATGAAGTAATGGGTATGTTCATATATGATTTCATGTGTCTATTATGGAATATTGCGTTAAGATATTCTCAAATCAGAATGGTTCTAATGCAATTTCATCTAGTGACTTGTTTGTATTTGTATTTTTTTTGTCATCATCAATGTTTATGACAAAATGTCCCATTAAACTGGCAAGTTATTTCATTTATAATCCCATTTATACTCTTCTTCATTATTCAACCATGTACTCATGGTATTGCAGTGACAACTTTTGCTTGGCCAATTTTGTGATTCACTCAACTCTGTATTTGAACTGTTCATAATATGTGACTGAGTTTGTTATTTATGAATAGAACATTACTGTACATTTTTCTATTTCACTTTGATGATCTCTAAATGTTATGATTACAATTTTTTTTTGGGGGTAATATTTCCTTTGCTTAAATATATCAGGTTAGTTGACATTGTCAACTTGACAAAGCCATATATAATAGTATACTTCAGTTGTGGGGCCATTGTCACACTATAAGTGCTTATTTATAAGGAAATAGTTTCTTTTGCTAGCCTTTGTACATTGTTAATCACATCCTGTACACAACTGTTGCCTGTTTGTTTCATTTTAATATCATTTTTATGGGTCTATGATGCATTATATGTGTAAAACATAGTCCACTTCTGCTATTTTTCTCAAGTTTTTGGTGCAGAATGGAGCCTTTTGGAGTCTCAAATTGATTTTATTGACTCTTTTCGTTTGGCAATAATTTATTAACAAGTTCAAAATATTTTATAGCCTTACTTTTGAATGAGATGTTTACACTTGCTTTTGGCCAGTGAAGGGAATGAATTTGGTAAGGGAATTAAAGAAGGACTTGAAGGTTGCAAATGTTATCTGCATGGTAAGAAAGTGACATGGGGCCTTCATTACATGATTATGACTTTGTTATAAAAATAAACATTTGCAAAATGCATTTTCTTTTTTCTTTTTTCAAAACTTTTTCCTTTTTAACTGTGGTAATAATGCCATCCTTATGTTACTTTCTTATCTGGTTTTTCCTATATTTTCCACTGTGGCTTGCAGAATGGAAGAAGGCACTTAACTTCTTCTAGGAATGAGGTCTTGAGGGATCTTATAGTAAATTCTCATTCCAAAAAGAAGGAGAATTATCTAACGGTCAGTGCATCAGTCATTTGCTTTGATATTGCTTGTCATCTCTTTTTCTTTGAAGTGGGTTGGATAATGTTCTAAAATTACTTCTTCTACGCTTTATTGTTATTGTTGTATTAAGTTGATATATTCCACGATATATATCTCTTTTCTGTTGTCATAAAAGTTCTATATTTGGCTTACATGATGAAATCTTTAAGAGGGGTCCATGGATGGATATGCATCTTATTCATTGAGGGCCTCCAGTAAATGTATCTGAAGATTTTGTGAACTCAAGAGTTTCTATTATCTCGAATTACCCTAAAATAATGATACAAGGGCATATTTATAGGTATACAAGTAGTAAAAGAAATATTACTATTCTACCCTTAATTACAATCTATTATCTAGCAAAATATAGTAACCAACACTCCCCCTCAAGTTGGTGCAAAGATATTAAACATGCCCAACTTGCAAACTATGGCGTGGAAAGCTCGATTACTGAGTTATTTTGTAAAAACATCAGCTAATTGTCTATCCAACGTTACATGAAATAAGCTTAAAACACCATCAGATAATTTTTCTTTGATGAAGTGTCGATCAATTTCAATATGTTTGGTCTTGTCATGTTGAACTGGATTATGAGTAATACTGATTGTAGTTTTGTTGTCACAATACAAAAATAGTTGGTCCTTTTTACCCAAATTCAACTCTGCTAATAACTTCTGCAACCATAACAACTCACAAATACCTTGAGCCATAGCTTTATATTCCGCTTCTGCACTTGATCTTGCAACTACACTCTGTTTCTTGCTTCTTTAAGTGACTAAGTTACCTCCCACAAATGTACAATAACCAGAGGTAGATCTTCTATCATTTAAAGATCCAGCGCAATCTGCATCTGTGAAGACTTCAATTCTTAGATGAGCATTTTTTGAAAAATGAATACCTCTTCCTGGAGCTGATTTTAAAAACCTAAAAATGCAAAAAATAGCCTTTTGATGAGATTCTCTTGGATTATGCATAAACTGACTCACCAAGCTAACTGCATAAACAATATCTGGTCTAGTGTGGGATAGATAGATAAGTCTACCGATCAATCTTTGATATCTGCCCTTATCAACTGAACCTTCAGTCCCTGTTTGTAACTTATGGTTACTGTGAGAAAACACAATGAGAATTGAAATTCTATATTCAATTAATTAACACTAAGATTACACTCCTATTTATACAAAGAGAAAGATAAAATGACACCTAAAACCTAGTTGTCACACACTAGGAATATCCAACTGTATATAGCTGTATTCCTTATTCTCTAACACTCTCCCTCAAGCTGGAGCATAAATTTTAATTATGCTTCAACTTGTTACAAATTTATTTCTTGATATAAACTTCAAAACATAAATCCGAAACTTTCTCCAAACGAAGTCTACAAATAACCCATGCCATAAGCTTCAATCTGAAACGGAGATCAAGTGCAACTCTCTCCAAACGAAACCTACACAAATAACCCTTGAATAGGCTTCAACAAAAAAGGGAGATCCTGTCATATAGACTTCAAAACAAAATGGAGAATAGTTGTAACACTCTTTCAAAAACAGATGCAGAAACTAGGAAACAGAAACGCCAAAAACCAGCAACCAAGACTTGGAAGCAGCAGAAACGGAGATGACTTGAGAGAGAGACCTTTAGAAGAGAGGGGACAAAACTGACACTACACCCATGCCGGAAACAACAAATCAACGCCGGAAATAAGATCGGAGGACCGGAGGACAAGGCACGCGCCGGCGCGTGAAGACGGAAGCAGATCCTTGTGGTGGCGCGTGAGGTGCACTCGCCGGTCTTCTGGTCACCGGATTTTGTGCGAAGGCCGAAAATCCACCGGCGCTCCTTCTGAAGTTGACGGTGAGTGAAACCAGTCACCGGAACTTGGTGACCCAAGGTGGGGCAGATTCACCCACTGTCGCCGAAACCCAGAAATCCCAAATTCTGAAACGTTGAATCCCAAAACCAGAAAACCCATAAGAAACGAGGGAAACTCAACCCTCAAACAAGAAACGATCCAGAAAAGAGCCAAAGGCTCTGATACCATGTGAGAAAACACAATGGGAATTGAAATTCTATATTCAATTAATTAACACTAAGATTACACTCCTATTTATACAAAGAGAAAGATAAAATGACACCTAAAACCTAGTTGTCACACACTAGGAATATCCAGCTGTATATAGCTGTATTCCTTATTCTCTAACAGTTACTTTCAATGGGTATATCTGCTGGTTTGCATCCCAACATATCAGTTTCATCCAAAATATCCATAACATATTTTCTTTGAGAAATGAAGATCCCTTTGGTTGATCTGGCAACTTCAATTCCCAAGAAATATTGTAGCTTCCCAAGATCTTTGATTTCAAACTCCGGAGCTAAGAGCTTCTTCAGTCGAACCATTTCTTTATTATCTCCTGTCATCACTATGTCATCAACATAAACAATGAGAAGAGTGTTCTTACCCTTGGAGTGCCTCATAAAGAGGGTATGATCAACATTACTTTGTTGATAACCAAAAGATATCATAGCTTTGCTGAATCTGTCAAACCAAGCTCTCGGAGATTGTTTCAACCTATACAAGGCTTTCTTCAGTCTGCACACCTTTCCTTGTGTTCTCTCATCATCAAAACCAGGAGGAATCTCCATATAAACCTCTTCTTCCAGGTTCCCATGGAGAAATGCATTCTTCACATCAAATTGCAGCAAATTTCAATCCAAGTTAGCTGCACAAGATAGCAAGATTCTAATGGTATTCATTTTAGCAACTGGTGCAAATGTCTCCTGATAGTCAACTCCATAAGTTTGGGTGAATCCCTTTGCCACTAATCTAATTTTAAATCTTTCAATTGAACCATCAGCTTTGTATTTTATTGTGAACACCCCACTTACAACCAATTAACTTTTTGTCTGAAGATGCAACTAGTTCTCAAGTTTCATTTTTAGAGAGGGCTTTCATTTCTTCAACCATAGCTTCTCTCCACTTTGGATCCTTGATAGCTTCTCTCCAATCCTGTGGAATAGACATAGAGGAAAGAGACAAGGCAAATGCTCTATAGGAAGGAGACAAAGAATCATAAGAGACAAAGTTAGAAATGGAATATTTTGTACACGACCTGACTCCTTTCCTTTAAGCAATGGACAAATTTAAATCAGAATCAAGAAGTGACTCACCTGAGAATTCCGGCAGTGTAGAATGCATGATGGATTCTTTAGACCTATTCTTCCTCGAGTATCTCAACAAGTCAGGTCTATCTAAACGACCACCAACACCACCAACATTCTCATTCTGCTCCTGAATAACAATCTCTTCGTTTTTCCTTTGAACTAGATCTTGAGGTAGCACAGGTACATTCATCACTATTTCTTCACTATTCTCCCCCTGAAGAGGTGATTGGATACTGCCAAAATAAGGTTCAGACTCCCAAAAGGTAACATCCATACTCACATAGAATTTTCTAGATGGAGGATGATAACACTTATATCCCTTTTGAGTTGGGGAATATCCAACGAACACACATCTCTGTGCTCTCGGATTTAATTTCCCAACATTCCTAGTATGAACAAAGCAAACACATCCAAAAATCTTTGGTGGAACAGTATAGCCAGTTTTTTCGGTTAAGGCTTGTACAGGAGTCTTAAAGTTAAGAGCTTTGAGAGGCATTCGATTAATAAGATAGGCAGCCGCTAGTACAACATCCCCCTAATATGACTTTGGAACATGCATAGTAAACATAAGAGATCTAACAACTAATAAATGCATATTTTTTCTTTCAGCTACACCATTTTGGGCACTAGTATAAGGATAATTAGTTTGGTGAATAATCCCATGAGACTCCAAATAAGTACCAAACCTACTATTCATATATTCTGTCCCATTATCTGACCGTAAAACTTTTATTTTAACATCAAATTAGGTGTCAACCATTTTATGAAAAAATTGAAAACAGGAGAAAATATCACTCTTTGCCTTAATCAAATACACCCAAGTCATTCTAGTGCAACAATCAATGAAAATAACAAACCATCGATTTTCAGATAAAGAGGCAAGTTGTGTAGGCCCCCAAACATCAGAATGAACAATCATAAATGGCTCACTGGCTTTATTATCACTCAAAGGATAAGAGTTTTTAGTATGTTTAGCATACTCACAAGCATCACAAGATAAAGAATCAAACCGAGTTCTAGCAAATAAACTAGGATATAGTTTTTCTAAAACAAAAAATACCGAGAGTCCTAATCGCCTATGCCACTAAATGATCTTTTGGTTGACATCCTGATACCCCCAAAAAAAGCCAACTCTTGACTGTCTTCCAGCATAAATAAGCCATCATGCTCTCTACCACTGTCAATCTTCTTCCTTATTTGAAGATCCTGAAGAATACAAAAATCAGAAAAAAATTCAACCTTACAGTTAAGAGTTTTAGTGATAACACTGACAGATAAAAGATTGACAGGAAATTGAGGAACATGAAGAACAGAAGACAATTTAATATTAGGAGTACAAACAACATAACCTGTCTCAGAAATCGGGGTTAATGACCCATCAGTCACCCTGACACTATCCTTTTTTAAACAAGGATAATAGTTAAGAAAGTTTTTTGAAATGCCTGTCATATGTCTATTCGCACCAGAATCAATAATCCATGAATTATGATGAGAGAAAGTAGTACCTGACTTGACCAAATTAGAGGTAGCACTGGAGGAAGGAGTAAGCTGAGATAGGAGACGCCTGAAATGCAAAATCTCATAAGAGGAGAGACTCTCAACTGAAACTGACTCCTTAGATGATTCCACTGTTTCTAACACATGTGCTTGAGCCCTTGTTGGATTAACTCGTTTTCCCCCACGGCTCCTACTAAGTTTTTCATGCAACTTCCAGCAAGTCTCTTTAGTGTGCCCTGGCTTACCACAGTAATCACAGAGCAAATAATCTTTATTAAAAAGAATCCATTTTGGTTGCTCAGGAGAGGTATGGGCAGTCAAACTCGACTTGTCAATAAGTGCAGTATAAAACATAGCACCTCTCTTGGTCTCTTCCTGCTAAATTAAAGAATGTGCCTCCTCAAGTGAAGGAAAAAGAGTTCTGCCAATAAGTTGAACTCGCACTTGATCAAATTCAGGATTTAAACCAGCTAGAAAATCATAAATCCTCTTCTTTTCAATCATCTTTTGAATCAGCACCGCATCATCAACACATTTTGCTTGAAAATCTTGATAATAATCCAGTTCCTGCCATAAACTACCCAATTCAGAGAAATAATCTGAAACGGTAAGCTCACCTTGTTTTGTACCATGAACTTTGTTCCTAAGTTCAAAGATATGAGCATCATTTTCCATTCGAGAGTAGGTGATTTTTGCAGCTTTTCACATTTTCTCTGCAGTATCAAGCAATAAATACTGTCTAGAGATCTTAGGATGTATAGAATTTAGGAGCCAAGACATAACCAGTGAATTATCTGAGTCCCATTGATTAAAATTAGGATCGGTGACAGATGATAATTTTTTACTTCCATCGATATAGGCCTGCAATCTTCTAGCCTTGATCGACAACAAATACGATCTAGACCAGGCTAAATAAGTACTGCTCCCCTTAAGTTTAACTAGGCTAATTTGAGAATAGAGACTGTCATTAATGGAATAATATTTCTCAACTTCTTTATGATCATCCTTAGTATTTGACATAATGAAAAAGCCAAAAAAATGATAAAAAACAGCAGGAAAAATTTTAACCCAAGAAAACAGAACCTGTTCACGCGTGATCCAGAAACCAAGGTGATCGGAAGTCACCGAAGATCAGTGGGTTGGAGGCGAAAAAGAGCGGCGAGCAGGTTGGAAAAAAAAAAGGGCAACAAAAGGTGGTCGGAGGTGGTGGCACACGCCTGCGCATGGAGAAAGGGCAGAAACCTTTGGGTGGCGCGTGTACTCATGCGCGGCTTCTGACGGCGCTGGAAATTGGGACACCGGCCGATCTTCACCCGATCTACCTTCCTGTGGGGGCGGTGTCAAAAGAGAAGGACTAAAACATGACCTTCTAGACTCACCGGAAAAATATAGTTACCGAAAAAGAACCAACTGCGGAAGGGAGTTAACTCGACCTTCGAAACGGTAGTGGCTCTGATACCATGAAGATTTTGTGAACTCAAGAGTTTCTATTATCTCGAATTACCCTAAAATAATGATACAAGGGTATATTTATAGATATACAAGTAGTAAAAGAAAAATTACTATTCTACCCTTAATTACAATCTATTATCTAACAAAATACATTAACCAACAGTATCAATCTGGCATTATTGACAATACGTAAAGTCTCTTATATTGGAGCAAAAGCTAACATTCAAATCTGGCTGCTTCCAGGGATAGTAATTATATGGTAATTGTTGAAGGGATCCCATTTATAGTTCAATATTGGTAGCATTCTGTCTCTGGCAGTAACTATATTCTCTTAGGAGTTGAGATGGCAATTCAGTCTGTTGTTCAGGGATCCCTTGTTTCCCCACCTTTGCTATGATTAGTCTTTTAAAGTTTGAAGTGATTCAGGATGGTTAATCAGAAACTTGATTATTTTTCCTCACTGCCATCTACCAAGAGAAAGATGATGTATTGCATTTTACACCTTTAAACATTCAGAGAAAATTTAAAGTACGACTGCAAAGTATAAATGAGCATTAGGAATATTGATCCAAAAATTTATTTTTCTTATCAATAACAGACAATTTGTAGGCACATCAGTCCTCAGTCAGTTAATTAATTTGAAGAACCGAATGGTATCATCTTGTTCATGATAAATTCCCAATTAAAATGATAAATTAAATGTAATGCTTGGCAGGTGGTTTGTAGGTCCCGAAAGACACTCAAGAGGGGGGTGAATTGGGTGTCTTAAAATTTTCTGGCCAAACTTCTAATGAAACAAAATTTTATGCAAGATAACAATAGAAATAGATTTTGCAAGTTCTTTTTAAACTTCAAATATATTTCTGAAAAAGTATGTTAAATTTGTTGTGAATATTTCAGAAATTCATTTTACAGAATTTTGAAAACACAAATTTCCAAAATGTTAAATAGAATTGTAGAAGATAGAAAATAGAGCAGAAAAGTAAAGCACACGTAGAATTTATAGTGGTTCGGCCAACCTGCCTACCTCCACTCCTCAAGAATCACTCTTAAGCTTTTCTCTCCACTCTTAACTCTTTTAAGGGCAAGAGTTCAAGCCAATATACAATCCTATGTATATCTACCCATAATTTTTTTCCCAAGTAAAAGATTGAAATACTTAGTAGAATTTCACTTAGGTTCTAGCCAAACCAAACTCACAATCTTTCACAATAAAGATTTCTCACAAATAATTACAACACAAGCTATAATCAATTGAGGATGATAAGTAAAGATGAAGTGCAAGATGGAAAGTGAGATTTAAAACAAGTAAGCTTTCTCTTAAGAGTTAGAAAATCTTTTCAATATTTTTTCTCCAAACTTCTAAATGATCTAACAACACATATTTATACCCAAAAACATGTTTTGAAGTGAGAAAATACAAAACTAGCCGTTTGTGACCGTTAGAAAACAGAACAGACTATTCTGTCTCTAACTAGCCGTTATTTTGTCTTTTAGCGCAAAACAGATTTTCGATTAGAAAGTTGTCCAGATTTCTAATCCAATTTCTAATTTAAATTCTGATGGACCAATTTCTAAATCATTTTCTGAAAGAAACCAGTTTTAACTGAAAACGAGATTTATGACTTAAAAGCATTTTTATACAATTTTAAAACTTAGGATATGTATATATGAATGACAATTTGATCCTCAAATTGATCTTACAATTTAGTAACCTAAATTTTCTTAGACTAAAATATTCTTCAACTTGATCTTCAAGGA
>JBBPFJ010001316.1:0-16011 GCA_037975025.1 Excoecaria agallocha | reverse complement strand
TGGCTTAACAGACTTCACACACCCTAAATGCCATTAGGAGGACTATCCTCTTAGGCTAAAACTAGATTCATAGATCCCGAAATACTAATAACGGGATCCCAAATTGATGTTCAAAGGAGATAGTAATGATAAGAGAAGAGAGAAATTTAGAAACTCATAATTCTTATTTCTTAATAAGAGACTCAAGAAAGTTAAGCTTGAGATCTTCGAAGAGTTACAACACATATATATAGATCCTCAACTAATAGAGGATGACATCATCACTTACATACTAAAGCTACTTTTACAAAGATAAGATAAGATAGGATTCCTAACAGAAAAGATAAGATCTACTTTTTACAACGAGATAAGGTAAGATAAAATATTATCTTGACACCTCAAAAGCTAAAGCTACTTTATCTAAGATAAGATAAGATAAGATCTTTGCGGGGCCTAGAGCATTATTTCTTGATAGGCTGATATGATGGTGACATATTCATGTCTTTTGGGTCTATGTCATCTGGAAATGGATACCTGTAAAGCTCAACTTTTCCTTTTCCTTTGTTGTGGAGCTTCTTTTCAATTTCTTTCTCAAAAGAAAATAGATAATCTCGAGTGTTAAATCATCAAGTTCAATGAAATTATTATCAAGGAGGCTCAAGGAAAGATATGGATCTTGAGAATTTGGGTCTTGAGAATCCTAAAATAGCAAATCAAAGTAATTTGGATGGCAAGATGATTCAGCAGTATCAAGGACTGGAGGATGCAGTGCCTTAGGATTGATATTGTTGAATTCACATAAGGCATGATGAAGTGTAGTGTGCACAACTGGACTAGAGATAAGATTTGTGGTTTTAAAAGAATTCCAATGAAAAGCTTGCTGTTGAGTCAAATAACCTGTTAAGATGGATTCCAAACATACGGTCGAGTGAAGAAGTAGATAATGGAATATTTTCACGCTTGAGCTTTTAGTTTCTGCCATAGTTGGAACTCTTGAATCTTGTTAAAAAATTCTCGTTGCCACCAAGAGAAAGGAACATACCATTTAAGAAATTGCCAATGCAAATAATCATGGTCATCAAGATTATTGAGAATCTCATAACTCTCAATGAGGGGGAACATTATCACATGAGTGTAGAGTACAGAGAAACACCAAAGAAACCATATTTCTTCTTCATAAAGAGAAGAGTCTTTGCAGAACTTGAAAATAATAAACCAAGGTTGATCTATATGGAAAACATTTTTCATCAGGAGGGACATTGCTGCAATTAGAGAAGATATACATGAAATGAAACAAATTTCTCGCAGCAAAGAGTTTGATGGCAGCAGGGTCTATGAGAGGATACTTAGGAGAAAAGGATTGTTTTCTAGTTATAGGGAGGCACTGGATAGGGCTAAAAATTTTTTTGGTATTAGGATTAGGTTTGAGATGATCCCTGGTAAAGACTAAACAAAGAGTGGAAACTGGAGTGAGTAGCTTGGGTGGTTTTGGTGGTCGGCAGAGATAATCTGGAATGAGGTTCTTATGTCCTTTTATATGTTCAACTGCAAAGTTATATCTACTAAACCATTATGCCCATCTAAGAAGTTGTTAATGTGGCATAGTCTTGCCTTTGAAAGAGAGTATATTTGGGAAGGAGGAGCAATCCATGACAACTGTAAAGTGATGTCCAATGAGATGAAACTCAAATCTCTTTATGCCATATTTCATGGCTAAGATTTCTTTGAAAGTAGGAGGATAATGGCATTTAGATTCTTTGAATTGACCACTTGCGTATCCATATATGTGTTTCTTGTTGTCTTTTTCTTCAAGTACCACAGCACCCCAACATTTATCACTAACATCAGTCTGGAGGATTCTTTTCAAATTGGAGGGAATATGAAGAGGTGGAAAATTTTGAGTGACTTCTTTAATCTTTTTGACTGATTGAGTGTGAATGGTTGACCAAGAAGGTGGATCCTTTTTCAAAATTTAGTTCAGAGTTTTTGCCAGAAAACTATAATGGGGAATGAACTATCAAACATAGTTAGCAATACCAAGAAATTGTTGAACTTGTTTTTGTGACAGGTGGCTATCAGGAAAGTTGAGAAGTTCAGAAGCTAAGTGAGGATCAGGTTGAAACTAAGGAATATCTTCAAATTGAAACCAAGGACTAGAGGATGGTCTTAGAGGTTGTTGTCGTCGACTGTCAATTTCTTCATCATCATCATGATCATCATCATCAGGCATATCAATATACTAAGGTTAGGTTGGAGGTGGCTGGATAGTAGTAGTGCTTTCTGCTGGATCAGCCATAAAAATTAGGAAATGTTTAGGATTTGGCTTATCATCAAAATAATCTAATTTAGAGGAGTCAGAAGAAGAATCAACTAGTGGAGTGGCAGATGAGATAGCAGGAGTGGATTGAAGAGCTTTTTGTTTTAGAGTGTGAACCAAGGGATTGGAAGGTTGAATCACATGGGAAGAGGGAGGTGATTCTTCACTTTAGACACCTTTTTGTTTAACATCAAGGAGAGTTATGGTCTAAGGAGTGGTTTATGTGGATGTTGTTTGTGTGAACTGAGTAGAAGGAGATACAGGGGCTGAAATAGGGGCAGTAGATCTTTTAGGCTGATTACGAAGTTGTTTCTACATGAAGAGTTCATAAGAGTAACCTAAACATTCAAGATCTATTTGTTAATATGGAGGTATTTGAATGAAGGGTTGGTGTGTATATGGTGTGAGAGAGGAATCATAAAATGGGGAGGATATGGTTGGTGGAGTAAGAGTAAAAGTCCTGTTAAGATCTCTTTGAATGTGTTCAATATGTGTTTTAAGGCAATGAACTTCAAAAGCCTTCTGAGTAAACGTAGAATCATAGACATGTTGAGCTATTGTAGACATGAGTTCTTTGTCCAACTCTGCAACTTGAGTCTGAAGATGATGCACCAATTGATAGGCAGCAGCATTCTAACTAGAGATCTTAGAATCTGAAGTATCAATACGAGAAGAAATATTATCAACTTTAGTTTTAATTCTGTAAAGTACTTTATTTTGAGTTAAATTATTTTTTGATTACCAATTCAGGATAGCTTCAGTTGGAGGTACAGATTGAGGGATTCCTTTAAGTGTTACTCCTAGGGATTTGATAAAAGGAGTGGTACGAATTTTAGTGCTTGGGTTGGTGGTTTCCTAGAGAGAAGGAGAATCATCAATGTAAGAGCAGTGGGTTGGTACATGAAAACAAGAGGAGATGTTTGAATAGGTTTTGGCTGCCAGATAATAGATTGAGCAGCAGAAGATTATGGTTTAGGCTGGAAAGGTTTTAGTTTGGGTTTACAGGGTGATGGAGGAGGAGATGAAGGTGGTGTAGGGGTTTTATAGTGTGGAGGTGGAGAGTATTGAACAACATAATCATATTTTCCAGAGGGCTGGCCAAGAGTGCCAACAGAAAGATCATTATCTTCATCCAGGTGATCCTAGAATTTTGCTTTAAAGGAAACTTTCTTCTTAGCCTTTATCCTTTGTCGATGGATATCTTTATCATCGAGATTTGCTTCAAGGGATGCTTTATAGCATTCACCACAATCACATTCACCCCAAAAACAATGACCATCATGTTTGAAAGCATTATGGGATGTCCATCTATTCCAAAAGCTTTTATAGGAATATTTTCTTGTTAAAGAAAGGAAAGAGGCTGGAGCATGAATTGAGTGAAAAACACAAAGGCAGTGGAGGATTCAAGAGCATCCTGTCCAGGGGTCGAAATCTTGTTTCAACTAAACCATCTTTTTTCTTGATAAAGATAGGATTAGTAGATTAGACTGGCTATTTCTACTAATGGATCTGCTCATAGCTTGTAAGCCATGACTGAGGGAAGTACTGCAAAATTTCTTCTTTAGAAAGCTATCTGGGTATTTGAACACAGGTAGGAACCTAAGTAGAATCAACAAACAATCATCAAGGCATCATTAGAGCAAGTAAGTGACATATCCAGGGCATGATTATGGACACGATAGATCATCTAATAGTGCAAAGTGGCAACATCAGTAGTCTGGACTTGATCAACACCAATAATCTGAATCTAGACCTTCAGATTATCACGGACATGAAAATCTTCTAACCTCATATTGAAATTAGGATAGAAGGTAAACATGACAATTCTAGCATTAAGAGAGGTCTGGATAGAACCAATAACAGCTTGTTGGTACTTCAAATACCTAAAATCTAAGAGAGCAACATGAACAAAGACTAGAAGTCCTTTTCGGCCATGATAAGTAACAACAATGTGAATTACACCAAAGTGGATATAGGTTAAGCCTTGTCAAAACCAAGCAAAAAGAAATTCAGAAGGAATTTCTAAGGTAATGAACTGTTCTTGACCTGTGGCTTTTATGGGACACTGATTGCAAGAATAAGACTATACATATTTTTTGACTTGGGATTTTGTTTGGCGAATAAAGGTTTTAATGCTAGAGAAAATATTAGACTGGTGTTTAGCAAAAGCATCATAAGGGTTAAGGAAAGGAAGTTGAGAATCTTAGACCTTTTAAGAGTCATCCAAGAAAGAGAGTTCATATAGGTAGTTTATTTTCTAAGTGGTTTTAGGTTTAAGAGAAAGTGAAAGAGAAGATGGAGATCTGACTACAGACATGATGAGTAAGGTTCCCTTACCATTACTTTAACTTCAAACAACAATTTGGAGAGGCTCTGATACTAATAATATCAAAGGATTATAAACCTAATAATAGACAACTATAAATGTCCTAAATAACTGGCTTAACAAGCTTCACACGCCATAAACGCCACTGGGAGGACTATCCTCTCAAGCTAAAACTAGATCCTAAAAATCTAACCTTAGTTTGGAAAAGTTGCATTTTTGGTGTAGAAATAACTAATCCATTTTGATGAATTAAATTGAAAAATCATTTCAAATGTATTATATGTTGACTTATGGAATTAGAGAAAATAAGTACATCATCAATGTATACTATTGAAAATTCATGTATTGGTCTTAATATATCATTCATAATATTTTGAAATTCTGAAGGAGCATTTTTTAATCCAAAAGGCATGACATTTCATTCATAGTGTTCGAAAGGAACATTAAATCATGTGTTATATCTATCTTTTTCGTCTACTTGTATTTGCCAAAATTCTAATTTCATATCAAATTTAGATAGAATATTTGCATTATATAACTTTTTTTATAAATCTCTTTTATATGGTATAAGATATCTTATCCATTGTAAAACTGCATTTAATGGTTTGTAATTTATTGCTAATCTAAGTGTGCCTTTTTTTATTTCTACTGCATTCATAACATAAAATGCTGAGCAAGACTAAGGAGATTTTGAATCTCTTATTAATCCTTTATTTTTTAAATCTTGTATTTGTTTCCTGCAAAATTTTTCTAAATCTATTGACATTTTAATAGCTTGAGCTTTTGTTGGAATTTTCTTTTCATAGAAATATTTTATGTAAGGTAGCTTTACTATGTGCTATTTTCTATTCCAAAAAGCATTAGGAATTAGCGCACAAATTTCTTTTGCAAATATATTTTCAAATTCTTTAAATTTTTCTTTTATTTCTAGACTATTTAATTGCTCTTTTATTTTTTTCCTTCTATTACTTTAATTAAAAATTTTATATGTTTTTACTTATTTTTTAGTAAATTAATTTCTTGTACATTCTTTTTTACTTGACTAATTTCTCAAGATATTATAGGGAATGTAAATTCAAAAAGAATTTCTTTATCTAATATTTTGCTTTGATTCCATTGTCGCATACTTGGAAATGATATAACGTAGTAATAAAGGGTGTTCCTAATATAACTCCAGAGTTTAAATTTTTACTGATATTAGATGAGTTTTAAAATAATATCGTTTATTGCAAATTTTAAATCTTTATAATTTATAGTTAATTATTAATTTGGATCCATTAGCAATGCCTAATCTTTCAAAAAAAAATTCATCATACTTAGTAGGAATTATTCCTTTTTTAATACAATTTTGATCTACTCTGCTATCTATTAAAGCTAAAGTAGTTAAATTAAAATCATCATTAATGACTATATCTAGTTTTACATACCACTTTTGATAATTTACTTGAGATAAACTATTTATATGTTCTTCTTATGTATCATTAATAATTATACTGGAAGATGCTATTCCCTTTAATTTTTTTTTCTTCTTTTATTAAAATGTTAAGACTAAATTTTAAATTTCCTTATTCTAAATTTTTTACTTTCCCTTTTAAAATACTTACCTCTTGTTTTAATATTTTAATTTTTTCTTAAAGATCTTGTATAGTTGATTCTTTTTTAATTTCAAATATTTTACATACTTCAACTAGATTATATGAAGTAAAATCTTTCTTTTCCTTTGAACTTATTATTTCTTTTAACTTAAGTAAATAATTTCTCTTTATTTTCGAATCATCTATTTTATCTATAATGTCTAATAAAAATTCCTTTTCATTACTTAACATATTTATATTGATACACTAATATGGTCCTATACAACTACAAGATTCTGATTCAAAATTACTATCTAAGCTATTATTTTCAGATTCTTCACTTATTGCATTTAAATAATTTTCTAAAAAATCAGTAACTTCTTCATTACTACTAGAAGTTTCATTTATTATTATTTTAGCTATTTCATTTTTTAATTCTTTTGTGCCCTTTAAATTATTGATTCATTTTCTTACCTTACAATCTCTTAAATAATGCCCTTGTTTTCCACATTTATAACAAATTACTATATACTTTATATTAGTCTTAAGCCTAATTTTTTTATATTTTGGTTTTCCCTTAATTGATTTTTCTTGATAATTTTGTTTTGGCTTATAACTTCTTTTTCTAGAGATATACTTTCGTTTAGGTTTTATTTTTCTTTTAGTTGCTAATAGAGCCATTATCTATTGATAGACATATTGTTCACAAAATAAACCTAATTCTTTTCTTCCTACTATACTATTTTTTTTTCAATTTTGCTTTTGGTTTTAAGTCAATACAAATTGATAATCCTTCTATATTAAAAATATTTATTAACTATCCATAAGTTAAATAGTTATAGGGTACTGTACCATTGTTATCTCTTTTTAATCTACTTCTTACTCGTTTTGCAAATAATTTTGGTAATCCTGCTAAAAATAGTTCTTTCTATTAAGTATTATTGCAGTTTGACCTGGTAATTACTTTAGTTAAAAATAAATCTTTATACAATCTAAAATCTTGTAATTTAGGGCATGTTAAATTTTGAAGAAATTTTGAACTTCTTTCTTGATATAATCGATGATCTCCTACAAAAATTTTTGTAATAGAAAATAGTAAAGTATTTATTATATCGTCTTGTTCAATTTCTATTTGAGCATTATTTTCTACTTTAACAATTCTTTTCCTAGCTAATAATATATGATCTTTAGCTATATCAACAACATAATGATCCCACCATCCTTTTAATTGACCAGTAAATCCTGATATTAACATTTGAGATACAATTGCATCTGTATTTCCTTTTGATTTATAAGCACTAGCTGCCATTGTCATTTCTTCTAATAAATTTAATATCTGGTATTCAGTTAAGTCATCTATGTTCCATTCATATAAAGAAGTACCATTGTATCCTAACAGATATCTATTTTCTTTGTATTGAGTGTCTGGAGGTTTAGGTCTTAGATACTAGTTACGAGTTTTTGGTCAAGGTGTATAAGTATTAAAATGCAATTTTTTAATTGAAAATTCTCCCTCGTTATTTAATTTAATTTGATTTTCTATATTTTCGATCTCTAATATAGTTTTTATTTCTGGTATAGTTTCTTCATCTATAGTCATAATTTGTTTATCTTTAATACTTAGTTGTGCTAATTTTTCTCTTATTTTTCTTAATATAGGATCTTTATCTTTTAAATTGATAGTTGTTCCTAGAGAAAATTCAAAAGGCTTAAACAAAGGTATTTCTAGTTTAGTAGGTGGTGTTTCTGGTTGAGATTTAGATTGTTGACCTATTTCCTTTTGTATTTTTGGTGTTTGAACTATTTCTTCTACTCTATTTAATTGACTAGCTATAGTATCTAATATTTGATTAGAAAAATTATTTTGCAATATTACTTGTTGTAAATCTTTTCCTACATCTACTTTTTAATTTTATTTCTTTAAACGATTCAAAAAAATAAGTTTTATCATTATTTTTTGATTTAATACATTCTAACAAAGGATGTATAGATATTACTAATTCTTTTTCTATAGCAATTCATTGTTTACCTGCTTTTGAAAATACATTGACTTCCTTTTGGAATGGATAATCTATTTTATTATAATAGCAATAATTTGTTAACCATAAAAACAAAGGAATATTACTTGTTTATCTTCTATTTCTTTATTCCGTATATTTCTAAAATTATTTAATTCTTCTTTAGAAAATTTATTGAAATACCATTCTACCTTTTTATTATTATATTATGCTTTTAATTCGTTCCTTAAAAATTCTTTATTTATCTGAAAATTTGTCATTTTTATTTTTATTGATTAATTTGAGAAAAAGCCTTCATTTGAGATCTAGTTGGACTAACATAATATTCACTTCCTTTTTCTTCTGTATATAATGGTCTTGGAATATTTGTATTAAAATCTACTCCTCTTAATTCTAAATTTCATGCAGATAATGATCTAGGAACTGTACTTACTAAAGGCCTATTATTTGAATAAATAGAAACCTTACTAGATTTATTATTATCTGAAGAAAAATCTATTTGAACAGATCTATCACTATGTTCTAATATTCTTGAAAATTGATTATTAATTAATTTTTGTCCAAAATATCAATATAAGTTGTAAATCAAGCTCACCTTCTTCAGCTCCTCTTGTTTGTAAATTATCACCAGATTATATTTCATTAGGTATTTTATTTTAATTATATCTTGGTGTATAAATAAATTTTTAGATGGTTTATGTTATATTGATTTTGATAGTGATAAAGATATATTTTTATTAAATAGAGAGTTAATAAGTTTAAAAGATCATTTAATTGAGATGCATGAAAATTTACACTTAGATGAATTTTGCAATTGTCAAGATTTTCATAAGAAAATAAATTTCATTGATATATTAATTGATTTTGTTACCAGTATTCCAGCTGAACGTTTTCCTAATCTTTAAATATTTCAAATAACGGATAGAAAACGTAAAAGACAAAAACATTTAGAATGATATGAAGAAATTTCTAATGTTAAAACGAAAACATGTGAAATGAATAATAAAACATCTCGAATTAAGGTATATCTTATAGTTCATCATCATCTTTTACATTAAAATAATATGTGTGATTGTTGAGATTTTGATCATAATATAAAATTATTAAATTTAATGTTAAAATTTTTTGGTGAAATTATAAATCTTTAAAAATGGAAAATATATAAAAATGAATTAATCGTCAAAAAGATGATTTATATCAAGAACTAAATATTTTAAGATTTAGAAAAGAAAACTTAATTAATGAGGTAATAATTATAGAAGAATTAATACCAAGATAGAAACTTGAATTAGGGTAGTATGAATTATTTACAAACTTATGATAATTTGATATTACATAATGAATAAATAATAAAAATATTAGATAATATACTTAGCAAAATACCAATAGGATAATAGTAAAGAAAATATTAAAAGAAAAAATAAGGATATAGATCGCTTAATAAATCAATTAAAAGATGAATTTAAAATACTTAGACCTACATTAGCTGAATTAGAAAAAAAAGAAATTATAGTAATAGAGAATTTATATTTACCTCCTTTTCTGATTATTATAGAATAATAGAAAATATTAAATATATAATTAATTGAAATAAATATTTAATAATAAAATTAGACAATAATAAAAGATCTATACATAAATGTTAACAAGACTATAATAATTTTAATCTGATTGTCCAGTATGCATGTGTATGTGTATGTGTATGTGTATGTGTGTGTGTGCGTGTGTGTGTGTATGTGTGTGTGTGTGTGTACACACACACACATATGCACACATACATACACACACACACACACACACACACACACACACACACACACATATATATATATATAATGAACAGTGCAATTTCAATAATAAAATAAAGGAAAGATGAAAGGAGTGTGAGCAACAGCGAGCGAGAAAAGAAAGCACGAACGAGTGTGTGAGACAAGGTAGGAGTAGCAGCAATGCATGTAAGAATCAACTAAGCCAGAGGCCAAGGGCATGACTTGGTCTAACTCAAGGCCATGACTTAGCCCAAAAATGCACTCCAACTCCTAGAACGACGTTAGGAGCTATGGAAAATCACAAAATTCCCCAAAAATGTGACATTAATGCATAAAAAGGCAAAAAAAACTCAATAAAACACATGAAAAACATAATTTTCACAAGAAAAACCAAGATTAAAGCAATAAACATTGGATTTCATAATTGGACAAAATGAAGAAGATGATGAATAGTAGAAATCCACAATTCTATTTACTCAATTATAACAAGTTTTAATCCTATTTTTACATTTTAATGAATGAAATAATCATATATCTCAATTAAAAACTCAAAAACAAACAATTAATTGAAGAAATCAAATAAATCAAAAAAAATCAAAGAATAAAGAAATTCAATGGTTATTTACTGTAAAATTAAATTTTAACACTGGATTCATTAACTTATGGACTAAAGAATATTACCTTTAGTGTTAGTTCCTCTAGGACTATGGAATCTTTATGCTTTTGGCTTTCCTCCCTATTTTTCTTACTCCCTGTGTGTGCTTTTTTGAAGAACATAGTCTGTGTTTTTGTAAGAGAAAACATAGGAGAAAAAGTAAGAGGGAAAGAGAGCAGAAGAGAGGGCATCCCTAAAAATCTACCCCTTTTGATTAAATATCCCTGAAGAAATCAAATGTTTTTTAGATAGGGATTAAAAAAATTTCTCTCCATTTTTCTCTTACTTCTAGATGCAAAATGGGTTCCAGAAGTGCATCATGGCCTTAACCCATTTGACTTTTTTAACCCCTAAAACCCATTTGAACTTGCTGGCCAGGGAAAAGCAGAAAAGTTGCCAAGAAGGATTTTTAAACATTTAAAACCCACTGAAGAATTCAAAAACATTTTGAAACCATAAAACTCAAGAGAAAACCTAGCACTTCCATTCTTTGTTTATTTATAAGAAATGCTTTCCTTATTAGATAACCCTGATCAAAAGCCACCTCAGGACCTAGTGTCTAAAGTTGTCCCCAACTTTAGGGAGGCTAGTATACTAGTATCTAGATTGGCCAAAGTTTAAAGTAAAGGGTATGAACACGTACCTAAGGTGGCTATCTCCCTAACTACGAAGGTTTGGTGTTGAGATGATTTATACAAATTAGTCACTACAAATCGCACCACAAAATCTTTGCCTTCTTTATGAGCTTGTTACATGGTTTCCTATTGAAAGGATTTTAATGCCTCTCAAAAAGGACTTTGAATGCCTTCAAAAAAGGGATTAATGCATACAAAGAGACTCGAGCTAACTTAAAAAAGGATTTAATGCACATTAAGAGACTCAAAATGCCTTAAAAAAACACTTAATGCTCTTTAAAAGACTTAAAATGCCTTAACAAAGGATTTAATACTCATTAAGAAACTTGAAATGCCTTGAAAAAAGGACTTAATGCTCATTAAGAGACTCAAAATACCTTGAAAAATGACTTAATACTCATTAAAAGACTCAAAATGCCTTGAAAAAGAACTTAATGGTATGTGGTTGAGCCCGCAGACTTGGTTATTTTTTAGGCTAACGGGCAAAATATCATCTCACACTTTTAGGTGAGTGAAAGTTGTCTCGTCTTTTGGGTGCATTCTACGAATGGAGGCCTATTGGCTTTCCCCTTGGGAAATTTGTTTGCAGTTTATTTGCAAAAATTGAGGTTTCTTATCTCTCTTGTTTGTGTTTTATTTTTTTATTTTTTGGAATTTTTGCATCTCAAATATATTTTAGATTTTAATTTTATGTGTATATTAAGCTTGTATAACTCGAGTGTATGTTGAGTTTTACAACTTGGAAGTGTTTCAAGGCCATGAAAATTTTAATGTGTTGAGAATTTATAGAATTTGTGTTCTTTGTACATTTATATTTTTTGGTTATTTAAAGGAGTTTTTATATATTTGAATTTTTATATGTTTGAAGGATTTGAGTTTTTGTACATTTATTGAGTGGTATCATCAAATGTCAATTTTATGATAAAAATTCTTACCTGATTACCCCCAATAAGGATGTTCGTTGACAACCTAGCTCCTTAAAGGTCCTTTCTTGATCATCCTCTAGGCATTTTGTCTTTGAGCAAGATTGAAATTACCCCCAATACAACCTTCATGGATGGCCTCGGCTTTCTCCACTAGGAACTTTGTCCTAATCTAATTAATCATTGCCTAAAGTCATCTTTGAAGTGCAGAATCTATTAGCATTTTCTTTGTAAAGAGTTACTCGCATGAGTAGGTGTAGGAAATTATATATGTACAATATACAGTACAAGTGGCTCATGCAAAGAAGTGTCCAAAATTTAAAGTAATTGTAACTCGTCAAATACTTTAAACTTGAATTTTATTCATCTTTAGATAAGTTGAATAAACCACATTCCTAACTAATTTAATCTCAACAAGAGAAATTAAGGGGTCACTCTTAATGAGAGAATAGGAGAATAGGCATGTTAATACCAAGACCTACCAAATTAACAAATAAGCATAATGCATACCAAGCAATTTTTGTGTATGGTGTGTTGAAGGCCAAAATATGATTTTTTTTCATTATTTTTGAAAGCAAATTATGACTTCAAAGTTAGGGATAAGATTTAACTCAAATGCATTCGTGGCTTCCCACTTAAAGCTTAAGAAGCACCATATACCTCTTCTTACATACCAAACCTTACTAAAAGGTTATCTCTACTAGATTGGATGAAACCGAACCTAAAATCAGGAGGGTTTTATATTGGTTGTAACATTAGGCTTGGGTGGATGGCTGGTGAAAGAAAGGTCAGGTTGCTGGAGTAAAATGACCACTATGTTTTCTTAACCAGCAAGAAGACTTATTCTACCCATTTGATAGTCACCAAAAGACTCTCATATTTGGTCTTGATGACTTTCAAATTACTAGAATTTTTTTGAAGGGTAATAGCTCAATGTCTTCTCTTTCCTTTACATTATTGTCTTTGTTGTGGCCTTGACTTTAAGGTTTCCCATTTCCCTCTTTTCTCTTTTTTTCCTCTTTTTTTTCTCTTTTTTCCTTTTTTCTCTTTTTTTTTATTTTCTCCATTTCTTTTCTTTTCTTCATTTCTTCTTTTCAACTTTATTTCATCAATAAGCTCAATTCTCTATAAATGAAATTTATATAAAGGATTGGTAGAAATTAGTCTTCCCTATCCTTGAAATATGAAGTTTGCCTTACCGTAGTGGACATCTTCCTACGGGGGAAGTCAAAATTATTTTAGGTTAAGTGTTGTTTTAATGTGTGTAACAATAAAATGAGCATACATTCAGAATGTTTGAAATAAAAGCTTAATGGCTTGGCAAGTGATTATGAAATTAGTGTAGGAAGAGTTATTTAAAGGTTATACAAAGAAGGGCTGCCTGAATCATTTTCTAGATTTTGTCTTATCCCAAGATTATTTTTACGGGTAATCAGAAAGGTTCTAGGTCGTCATAGCAAGTTTTACCCAATCCCATTTATTACAAATAGTTTTTTCTTCAACTTTTAAAATAGGCCCAAAGTGCTCAAAATTTAAAAGTTACACGGTATGATCAAGGTTTTTATGCAATTTAGCAGACTAAGATAAAATATGACTACCTCCTGTTCTGCTCATATTTAAATAAAGCATGAATTTTGAAGGTTGAGGTCAAGCCCATCTGCAATTGAGAATTGCTCGAATGAAGTAAAATTTTGAATTAAAAGTAAATTAACAAGAAGCAATTATTTCAAAACTTTGGACATTGCTTGTTAAGATGAATTAAATTTAAGGGACAAGTTATTTAAATTAAGAATAATCCTTGAAACTGGAAAAAGAATGATGTTACATCCATCATCTTGAATGCATCAAGGAGGTGATGATCCTTGAATCTCTAGGCTTCGTAATTAATGTCTCACACATAAAGGCCTAAGAGAACGATTGAGGGTAAGGATAGCAGAGCATGCTTTCACTTTACCTATAAGGTTATATATATAGCAATATATAAAAAAATTATGTGTGCATAGGGAATTATGTGTGAAGAAATATGCACAAAATTATATGAGAGACGTACACATGAAATTATATATGTGAGACACATGCAACGAATTATGTGTAAAAGTATGTGCAAAAGGAATGTGTGCACCAACACATGTAGAAAATTGTATATGAAACATTTACAAAATGCGTACAAAGGGGAATGTGTGCTCGCAAACATATGTAAGAAATTATATGCATTAGGACACCCGTGTTAAAAAGATGACATCTAGAAATGTAAGAATGCATATAGAAATACAAGAATACATGCAAATATGTAAGAATACATGAAGAGATACAAGAATGTGTGCATGAAATGCTAAAATGCAAGAATGTATGCAGAAATGCAGTAATGTATTTTGACAATACAAAAATGCAAGAATTTCTGCATGAAATACATGGCATACACCATAGGCGGTTAGGGGATTTTGTCCCAAATGCGAGCTGGCTGATGATCCACATGTGTCTTCTTTAGAACTCATAATCTTCAAACAAGCTTCTTCTAGTTATCCCCCTCAGTTTTTTCTACTTTGCCTTCTACTAAATAATTTTATTATTTTTAGGGTAGACAATCTATCGTTATTGTACTCCTAGCAAAAGAAAATCCATATCTCCTATGAACTACGATGTATTCATCCCATTGGATGTTGTGCCATGCTGAGATTATAATACGATGATTTTACTCAAAAGTCGTGCCCCCTGCCTGAAGGGTCTATGGTAACTAAAGACACACTTTCTACCCTCAAAACTCCTTTTTGCAACTTAGTTTATGTGTAAAGTTTCATAAATGAAGTGAATTAAGTACCATGGAGTTTCCATTAATGATCACTAGACTAGTATCTCGAGATGGTTCTCTCTTCCTAGGGTTAATGTACTAGATGACCCTTCACTAACATACCCATCTTTCATGATTATATTATTCTATTGATCTATCCTACCTGGCATTTGACATTGATCTTAGATAACCTAACCAATGGCTATCATCTACTTAGCATGATTAAAAACATTCACAATAGGTTGACCCTATTTTCGCTTCATGTGGCTATGACTAAGATCTTCTGTTTACCACCCCATATGGGAAATTTGGATGTTTACTCATGTACAAACCGTGTAAGGCCACATTTTGGATTGTAACTCACTATACTAGACAACTTGAGGAACCATAAATTATAGTGGGAAATCCTTTTCCTTTAGAGATAGCCTTCTATCGAATGCATCGTGTCAAGCTATCATCTCCTTCGGAGTGAGCTACCTATAAAGTTTTCATACAAAGACTTGAGAAACATGATGTTGTGAATAGCCCTATAGCTAATTAGAGCAACTTCACTGGAGTGCTCAAGGTTTCATCTAACTCTAGGCCTTATCCCAAAAGCATTTGATTTATATTAAGAACTAAAGTTCAACTTCTACTGATAGCACTACTTCTGCTTCGCATACCAAAGAGGATAGCATGGCTCAAGTTGAAGTTTTGACAATTGCTCTACAACTCTAAAATGCAAATGGTGACTTCTTGACCCAAACCTCATAAGTCTACACCTTTTCAAAAGGCATTTCCTTCACCTTGTTATCTTCTATTTTTATTGCTCCTTTAGCCATGGGGAGACTTATGGCACTATCTTTTCCTCTTTTTTTTCTTTTTCCATTTTTGCTTTGTTTTTTTTTGGCCTGGAATTCGGTATAACAAGAGAGTCCATGTCTGAACATCAAACTCTACTTTAATAATCTCAGCCAGTTCCTCAAGGACCTGATTATTTGAAAGATTCAGCTTTTACACACACGGTGATAGTAGCACAAAATTCTAG
>JBBPFJ010001315.1:0-16036 GCA_037975025.1 Excoecaria agallocha | reverse complement strand
TCTGGGGCTTCGGCTCAAGGGATCCAAAACACCGGGCTGACTGCGGCCTTAGGTCGGTGTAGTCAGCGTACTTAAAGGGATTGAGCATCATTAGAGGTTCGGGCTTTGAAGACGATGATTTCGAGCCTCTTCCTTAAGTGTAATTGATTTTGCAAGTTAAGTTTTTCGGCGAATGGCGCCGAACTTATTTTAGTGATTAGGCTATCTTGGCGAAAATGCCGAGCCATTTAACAATAGGCATACTTAGCCTTGTTCATAAGTTTAGCGGCGTATAGTGCCGAACTTGATTTGATTATAAGGCAATTTTGGCGAAGGTGCCGAGCCATTTAACAATAGACATACTTAGCCTCGCTAATAAGTTTAGCGGCGTATAGTGCCGAACTTGATTGATAGACAGGGCTTTATTGGCGACAATGTCGAGCTTGCAAATATATCCTGTTATAAATTTGACAAAGTATTTTACACATAATATGTTGTTCATTAATCTTGTGTTCGGCAGGCAGAAACATCTGCCAGACTTGCATTGAGGATAGAACATCATGGCAATCAATTGCGATAGAGAATAAGAAACAATGACACCATAAAAAATTAAAGAAGGGTGAAACATGAACCAGTATAAGGTATGGCGCGATGAGTGTCGTGCTTACTGATAGTATGGTTTGAGGTTGAGTTCGTTCTAGGAGTGCGGGAGTCATTTTCCCGCGACGTCTTCTAGCCTGTATGCTCCGTTCTGACTTACTTCCTAGACTATGTATGGTCCTTCCCAGTTGGGATCCAGCTTGCCTACCCTGCCGATGTTTGAGCGGACACCACCTTTTTCAGTATCATTGCCCGACTCTGAATGACCTCGGCCTAATCTTACGGTTGTGGTAAGCCGCCATGCGCTGCTTGTATGCCACGGAACGTATCTGAGCGTACTCCCTCCTTTCTTCAAGCCGATCTAAATTATACATCAGACCCACGTTGTTCTCTTCATTGGGGGAAGATGCTCGGACTCCCCGCATCCCTATTTCACAGGGAATAACTGCTTCGGTACCGTATGTGAGCGCGAACGGTGTTAAACCTGTTGCTGACTGGGTCGATGTCCGGTAAGCCCATAACACATTGTTAAGCTCTTCGGTTCATAGGCCTTTGGCGTCTTCAAGCCTTTTCTTGAGTTCGGATAAGATAGTCCTGTTCGTCACTTTGATCATCCCGTTGGATTGTGGATGGTAGACCGAGGTGAACTTCAACTGGATCTTCAGCTCCGAGCAGAAGTTCTTGAAAGCCTGACAATCAAACTGTTTGCCATTATCAGATATAATTGAGTGGAGGATACCGAACCTCATTATGTTGTTTTTATTCAGGAACTTGAGAATGTTCGCCGGTGTAATGGTTGAAAGTGGCTCTACTTCCACCCATTTGGTAAAGTGGTCCACCGCTACTACCAGGAACTGCCTCTGTCCTTTTGCTTGGGGGGAAAGGGCCTAATATGTCAATGTCCCACTGGGCGAAAGGCCACGGGCTATGGATTGGTGTCTGTTTTGCCGAGCTCTGGTGTGGAATGTTTGCAAACCTTTGGCATTTGTCGCATCTTTGCACCAGAGTCTTCGCGTTAGCCTCCATGGTCGGCCAATAATACCCCTGTAAGAGAGCTTTCCGGGCTATGGCTTGTGCGCCTTCGTGGGCCCCGTAGATGCCTTCATGAATTTCTCTGAGGACGTAATCCCCTTCTTCATTGCTCACACATAAAGACCACGGACTGGAGAAAGATCTCCTGTACAGCTTATCGTCCATCACGGCATATAAGCTTGATTTCCGAACTATTTTTTGGGCCTGGGCTCGGTCCTCTGGCAAAGTTCCCGACCTCAAGTATTTGTAAATGGGTAAGTGTTAACCTTCCATTGGCTCCTGAACTTGAACTTGATAGGTCTCGTAGGTGGGGCGCGAGATGATGATGGAAACAATGTCTGTATTGTTAATCGAGCTATTGATACTAGCCTTCTTTGCCAGAGTATCAGCCTCTGTGTTCTCTGATCGGGGTATCTGAGTGATGGACCAAGCTCCCCCCCTTTCCTCAAGCCTGGCTAACAGGGCAGAGGTCAATTCTTTATAACGGATCATTGATCAATCTTTAGCTTCGAAATTTCCTTTCAGCTGACTGACCACCAGTTGGGAATCGGAGAATATTTCTAAGTTATTCGGCTTTACTTCTTTTGCCAACTGTAGCCCGTAACAAAGGGCTTCATATTCTGCCACATTGTTGGAGGCTGGAAAAGTCAGGTACGCTATGGCTCGGATCTGGATTAACAATGGACCCATTAAAATTACTCCGATCCCTGCTTCCTCCGAACTCGAGGCCTCGTCAACATACAGGTTCCACGATACTTTCTCTGGTTCAGAAGCAGGTTTATGTAACTCAGCTATGAAGTCAGCTAACACCTGTGCTTTCATGGATATCCGTGGCTCATACCGAACATCAAATTCTCCCAGATGGGCGGCCCATTTTGTCAAACTGCCCGAATATTCTGGCCTTTGTAACACCTTCCGTAAGTTTGTGTTTGTCCGTACTGAAATTGTGTGCACCTGAAAGTACGGTTAAAGCTTTATTGTTGTTGTAATGAGTGCGAGGGCCAGCTGCTCTAGGATGGGGTAATTGAGCTCGGCTCCCCGAAATACTTTGCTAGTGTAGTAAATGGGGAACTATTGGCCATCCTCTTCTCGAACCAGCATCGAACCAACTGCACCAGTTGAGACAGTCAGGTAGAGGTATAAGACTTCGCCCGCTAATGGCCTGCTGAGCAGTGGTGAGGTTGAAAGGAACTGCTTTAAAGCCTGAAATGCTTGTTGGCATTCTTCCTTCCACGTAAAGTTCTTAAGGTTTCTGATGGCTCGGTAGAAAGGCAAAAACCGTTTAGCCGAGCATGAAATGAATCTGCCCAAAGCTGTTATCCTTCCATTTAGCCTTTGTACTTCCCGAACTGTTCTAGGCGGGTCCATTGTCATGATTGCTTTGATCTTTTTCGAATTTGCTTCGATCCCTCTTTTCGATATCATGAAGCCAAGGAATTTTTTGGACTGGATTCCAAAGGCACACTTCTCAGGGTTGAGCTTCAAGCCTGATTCCCAAAGTCTTTGGAAAGTCTCCTTCAACTCGGTGCACATATCTGTTGAGGCTCGGCTTTTGACAATCATGTCGTCCACATAGATCTCCATGTTTCTCCCCAACTGATCGGCGAACAACTTATTCATCAGCCTTTGGTAGGTGACCCTTGCATTCTTCAATCCGAAGGGCATGACCCGATAACAGTAGGTTCCCCTGTGGGTGATGAACGCCATTTTTTCTTCATCTACGCGGGCCATTGGGATCTGATGGTAGCTTGCTGAGGCATCGAGGAAGGCGTACTCTTCAAACCCCGCTGTTGAGTCCACAAGTGTGTCTATGTTTGACAGCAGATAACAATCTTTCGGGCATGCTTTGTTTAGATCGGTGAAATCAACACATATCCTCCACCTGCCGCTGCTTTTCTGGACAAGAACCATATTTGCCAGCCAGTCCGGATAGAATATCTCCCTGATGAAATCACTATCGAGCAATGTTGTCATCTCTTGCTCGATGGCCAACTGTCTCTCTAGGGCATGATTCCTCTTCTTTTGTTTTACTGGCTTGCATTCTGGATGGACATTCAGCGAGTGAACAGCTAAGTCCTTTTTTACCCCTTAGATGTCCGAGGTTCACCAGGCAAAAACATCCACAAACTCCCTGAGGGTTGAGAGTAAAGCTTCTTTCTCCGCCCCTGTCTTTCCCACAGATATTTGAATCTTCTTACCTGGCTCGAGTTCGAATACCTGCAGTACTTCTGCCGGCGTCGCCCTTCGTTCTTCTTTCTCTGGTACATCTATCGTGTCAAGGGGCAGGCCTTTATTGGCCCCTCTGAGCATGGTTAAGTATGTTTCCCGAGTTATTTTCTGATTTCCTCTCAAAATGGCCACTCCTTCTTCTGTGGGGATCTTAAGCACCAAGTTTTTCATGGAGATACAGGCATCCACATCAGACAGTAGGGGTCGGCCGAATATTACATTGTAAGACAGCGAAATATCAACCACCATGAAATATGCCCGGCAAGCACAAACCACCGCATCATCTTCGAGCTATATGGGTAGATTTACTAGCCATTCTACCCGGATAGGTACTCCAGACAAACCAATAAGGGGGACACTGACATCCTCGAGCCTGTGGTCTGACATCCCCAATGCTCGATATGCTTGAGATGTTATGAGGTTGACCGCACTCCCTGTGTCGACCAGTATTCTCTGAACCAGGAAGTCTTGAATGACTGCTTCAACAACTAGGGCATCTGTATGGGGATGCCAAACATATGCACCATCGGCCACTGTAAATTGGATCATACCTGTGGTCGAGCTTGTTCCCCGCCCAACGGACATAACCTCCTTGGACTTCCTCTTCTGGGAATGGTCTCGTTGCTCATCTCCGGCGATCATATGTATGACTCCAACGGGTGTTCACCTTCTGCCATTCGTTCTGTTCGGTTGAGGAGATGGCGACCTCTATCTTTTCCCTCTTTTATCTTGCTTTGTGAAATGAGCAAGGGCTCCCTTCCGAACTAGGTGCTCGATTTCCCGCTTGAGTTGCCTGCACTCTTCGGTCTCGTGGCCTTTGTCTCTATGAAAAGTACAATAGAGGTTCTGATCTCGGTTCGGATCTTTCCTCATGGGTCTTGGCCAATTAACCTGTCCGTTCTATTTTAACCAAGATAAAATCTGTTTCTGAGATGCCGTTAGGGGTGTGAGTCTTTCATCTTTTTTGTTGTCTGGGCGGAGAGTGGTGATTGCATATGACTTGTTAGTCCAGTTGCCTCCTCGATACTTCTTTTGGTCTGCCTTGCTAGGATTTCCTCCTTCTCGAGTGAACCTTGTGCTGTCTCCACCCTCCTTCTCAGATGCCCATGACTTATGGGAGGCATGGTGGAGATGCCGAGCCTCATCCATGCGGATGTACTTATGTGCTCGGAACATTAGCTCGGTAAAGTCGTTCGGTGGTTTTTTGCTTAGGGAGTCGCTGAAATCCTGACACCTCGTGTTTTGGATTAGGGCATTAATGGTGACCTCCAGGTTCAGGTTCTGTATATCTATGGCTACATTGTTGAACTTTTCCACGTAGGCGCGTAGTGATTCGCCTTTTTCCTGTTGTACCAGATTCATATCGGCAGACACCTTGTTCGGACGAATGGCGGCCACGAACTTGGCGACGAACATGTCACTGAACTGTTCGAAGTTCTGAATACAATGTGATGGCAGGTTCCAGAACCAGATTTGGGTTGAGTCGACCAGTGTTTAGGGGAAGATCTTGCATAAGACGGAGTCATCGGTCGTAAGGACCAGCATAGTGTGCTGGAATTGGTCAATATGAGCTCGAGGATCAGTGTTTTCGCTGTAGGTTTTAAGGTGAGGGAGGCGAATATTGGGGAATGGAGCGGCTAATATTTCGCGAGAGATGGGTGATCAAAAACTTCCTTGGTATTGAAGGGTAGTTCGGTTTTGCTGCCTTTGGATTCTGTCGTCCAAGAGGTGGTTGAATTGTTCGGTAGTTAAGGTGATAGTGGAGTTGAGGTTTTGAGGTAATGCTGGGGAGAAGGTTTCTCGAGCAGGAGGCTGAGAAGGGTGAGGCATATTGGTGTTTTACGGGGGTAATGGCTGAGGTTGAGCCTGTGCTATGATTGCTGATAGCGCGGCGATGAGGGATTGGGCCATTTGTGGGGTAAGGCTAGGAGTAATGGTTGGGATTGTTGTGACTGGGGAAAATGAGACCGGGTCGTTAGGTTGAGGGAGGAATTACAGCACTCCTGGCAGAGTGGGGTGCATGTATATCTATGGCTACATTGTTGAACTTTTCCACGTAGGCGCGTAGTGATTCGCCTTTTTCCTGTTGTACCGGATTCATATCGGCAGACACCTTGTTCGGACGAATGGCGGCCACGAACTTGGTGACGAACATGTCACTGAACTGTTCGAAGTTCTGAATACAATGTGATGGCAGGTTCCAGAACCAGATTTGGGTTGAGTCGACCAGGGTTTAGGGGAACATCTTGCACAAGGCAGAGTCATCGGTCGTGAGGACCAGCATAGTGTGCTGGAATTGGTCAATATGAGCTCGGAGATCAGTGTTTTCGCTGTAGGTTTTGAGGTGAGGGAGGCGAATATTGGGGAATGAAGCGGCTAATATTTCGCGAGAGATGGGTGATTGAAAACTTCCTTGGTATTGAAGGGTAGTTCGGTTTTGCTGCCTTTGGATTCTGTCGTCCAAGAGGCGGTTGAATTGTTCGGTAGTTAGGGTGATAGTGGAGTTGAGGTTTTGAGGTAATGCTGGGGAGAAGGTTTCTCGAGCAGGAGGCTGAGAAGGATGAGGCATATTGGTATTTTACGGGGGTAATGGCTGAGGTTGAGCCTGTGCTATGATTGCTGATAGCGCGGCGATGAGGAATTGGGCCGTTTGCGGGGTAAGGCTAGGAGTAATGGTTGGGATTGTTGTGACTGGGGAAAATGAGACCGGGTCGTTAGGTTGAGGGAGGAATTGCAGCACTCCTGGCAGAGTGGGGTTGGATGTTTGGTTTTCTGGCTGGGAAGTGTTTGGGTTGAGATCTGGGAAAAGGTCTATGTTCCACGCTCACCACACCAAATGATGACAGGTGAAATGCACCGTAAGTTCCTGGCGATTCCGAACACTTGCAAAAATAAGCAATGGACCGATAGGTTTCCGATAAGGGAGCCTCCGATGATCAATTTAAAGATTCTGAGTGAAAGGGTGAAAGATTTTTAGGCTAAAAAAAAAGTTAAATCACCTTTTTCATACCTGTCTTTGCTCCTTTTATAGGTGGAATTAATGCATTTCCAGGAGCTAATGGGAGGGGTTTCCCATTTTTTCCGACCACTAACCCATTATCGACGAATCTTGAGGAAACGTGGGTTAGTGGCGGTTGTCTGTCCAACGTGGTGGAGTTATTTTCGGGACTAGTCCGTTGTCGGTCTATAATTCGACTATATGCTCCAGATGAGTATAGCTTTTAGGTCGGTTCATCGGGCTCTCTTTGGTCAAGGTGTTCGGTTCATGTTGGACCGTTGAACCGGTCTGTTAGTCCGGTTGTTATCAGGTACCAAATTGCAAAATCCGAATTTGTTTTTGAAGAAAAACTTGATATAGAAATAAAGTTTGGGAGCTAAGATTAAAATTAACAAAGTCCTATAATATAATAGAAATCATCACATATACCCACTTTTTCAAATTCACTTTCGAAAATATAACTTTCTAGTTTCGCATTTCAAAATTACCCCCCTTTTCAGAAAACTCATAAAGAAACTATAAAACCAAGAAAAGTTTCAGTTTAGTCCAAACCAATAAAAAGTTTAATAAAATAGAAAAATCTATATTAAATAATTAAAGTAAAGAAGATATAAAGTTAATTAAACAATTAGAAAATATAGAAAATACAAATATGATAAAGAGAAAATTAATACAGGAAATAATAGTACAATTAAGCCCAAATGAAAAAAAATAAAAAATTTATTAAGTCAAATAAAAATTGTGAAAATTTAGAGTTAATAAAATATCGAATATTAAATGAATTAAATTTAGAAAACAGAATAATAAACAGATTAAAAAGAATAGAAAAATTAATTGAATTCATGGCATATAAAATGAGATATAATTAATAAATTTTATGGAAGAATTAAAAATATATAAGATGGATATACATATGATGAACAAATCAACCAATTAAATAATAATTTAGAAGTCTTAAATCAAAATATCAGAAACATTAATAATAACAAACCATATAGTTTTACAAGTACATTATATGAAAAAGATAATTATAGTAAAGGAAATTTAAGTTTACCATCCATGACAGTTATACAACCCAAAAACGGAAAGCATAAATGATAAATTAGATGAGATATTTAATATGTTAAAAGAAATTAAGAACAAGACTAGAAAAAAATAGAAAAAGGTAAAAAAAAATGAAAGAAACTACACAAGAAGGAGTAACAATAATAACACATATGCTAACTCTAGAAAAAGGATTAAAATTATATGAAAAAAACAAAACAGACGAGGAAGAAATTTTAAATTTAACCCATGAAATAAAAAATTTTAAAAAAATGTTAATCCAACCTCTACCCAAGTAAAAATGGAAACAAGACAATTCTCAGGTACAATAAACGAAGAAGAAGAAGAAATGGTTAAGGGAAATATAAGTGTACAGGAAAATAATAAGTACAAAAGAAAAATACATAGACAAAAAATAATAGAAAAAGATTCTAAATTTATAAAGAAATTCGATGTTGAACCAATATATCCAAATGACATACATAAAATAATAAAAGAATGGATAAAAATGAATAATTTAGCAATAATGATATATGGATACAATTTATATATATATAAAACATATAACTTTCTAGTAATTAAGTACATTTAAAGGAAATGTAGAACTATGGTGGAATGCAATTCAACCAATAGATAGACAAAATATAAAATACAGACACAATGATAAAGGTATATTAGGAGTTTTTTTAGCGACAGATACAACAAAAGATTTGTACAGAGATTTGAAATAGCCATAAAATTAGAATTTTTAGAAAATAATTGGTTTGATCCATTTAGCAAGAAAATTAGGACAATAATACTTATGGAAAATACATAACTTAAAAATATGTAATATATGTTATTTAAATCAATATACTTGTGAATTTAATAAATATTATTATAATATAGCTAAGACTGAAATGTTAACAGGTTCGGAAATAAAATTACTTATACAATAATATGTAACTAAATTACCAAAATCATGGGGATTAATGTTATACAAAGAAATACAGAATGATGATAATGAATTATTGGAAGGAACTTTAATTAGGAATCTATCAAGGACATGTAAAAAAAATAAATGAAATGTGTAATCAAGCTTATTAAAACTAGAAAAGTAAAAAGGGTAATTAGAGGAGGATTATGTTGTCTAATATTAGCTGAACCAACTCATTAGGGATGTTATGATAAAAAAAAGTTATAAAAAATATACAAAGACCAATAAAAAAATATTACAAGCCAAAATATAGAAAATTCTATAAAAGAAAATTTAAACCATTTAAGAAAAATAGGTTTAACAAAGCAAGATTTTATAGAATAATAAGAAGATTTAGTAAGAAAAACCCAAATGAATGTACTTGTTGGATATGTAAAGAGTATGGATGCTCACGGGGCAGGGATTCTCAGACTCCGATGGGGACCCGCTCCGTTCGGGATGGAGAATTTCCGAATTTTCCTTCCGCGAGAATGGGGACGGGGAAAAAAAATTTTCCGTTATAGAATCGGGAGCGAGCACAGAGAATGAAATATCCGTCCCACGAGGATCCTCGTCCCGCAAAAAATAATTATTTTTAATTTTAAAATATAATATTTTATAAATAATTAAAATTAAAATTAAAATATAACTTAATTTTATAATTATTAAGTTTTAAATTATACTTAATTTTAAATTTATGAATGGTTAGAATTTATATTAATTTAAATTATGATTGATTTTAAATTTGTTATTTATTAAATATTATATTTTAATTTTAATTATTTATAAAATATTATATTTTAAAATTAAAAAAATTTCGGAGGACGGGGATTTCTATGGGGCGGAGGATGGGGGAGGATTTCTCCCCGTTATAAAATCGGGAGCGGGGACAAGGAATCCCTGATTCCGACGGGACAGTGAGTGGGGGTGCAATTTCCGTCCCCCCCTCCCCGTGAGTACCCCTAGTAAAGAGAAAAGGCATTATGCTAATAAATGTCCGAAAAAAAAAGGAAAGAGAGAAAATCATAAGGCATGTAGAATCTATGAAAAACTAATAAAACAAAATTATGATCCTATAAAATATAACGACATATCTAAAAATGAAAGTATATATGAAATAAACTCTCGATATAATTATGAAGATATAAATTATGAATCAGAAATAGAAAAAATAATTATGAAATTGAAATAGAAACTGAGAAAAAAGAATAAATTGAAGAAGAAGAAGAATGAGTTATGACAACAAAGATCAAGAAATAATATATAATAATAATATATTTAACTATAATAAGTCACCTGGTGAAGAAAATTTTAGTCGACTAAATAATTATAGACTAAATATAAAAATAGAAGATAATTTAAAAGATAATGATTTAATAGATTTTACAAGGATTATAAACATTATGAATCAACAATAGACATATATCATACAAAAGGGAATACAATAATATTTAATAAATAGAGATTAAATTAACAAAGAATTAGCCAAATTATGAATTAAAAATAGATATAAAAATTTATATTTAGGAGCAATTCAAATAATAATAAAAATACATTTTAGACAAGGAATAGATAGTCCAATACAATTATTCTGCATGGATGATCGAATATTAAATGATCCAGTATATGCTCCATTAGAAACAATATTAGAAAATCTAGTACATAATAAATTAAAATTTACATTAATACTAGATTTTTCAGCAAGCTTACAAGATAAAAAAATATAGATAAAACCTTGAATTTATACCATAAATTATATCGAATAGAAATATTTAATTCAATTTTTAATGTGTAAAGTAATTTAATATAAAAATTACGAAACAAACATAATTTACTAGTTAAAATTTATATTTTATAAATTAATAGCTAATATTATAAAATAAATTTGATATTTATTAAAAACTACCATATTTGATTCTAAGTCAAATAAAATTTTGGATAATAATGTAATTAAATGCTATTAAGTAAAATATGAACACTAATATATGATAAATATATATATATATAAAAGTTAATTGTATATTATATATAAATATTGTCATATAATTAAAGAGAATGATATAATATAAATTTAGTTTAAAGTATTATATAAATTTTATAGGAAAATATAAAATATTAAGGTATAAAAATAAAAATATAATTTAAATATATTTTAAAGTATTATTTTATATAAATTTTAGAGAGAAATAAAAAAAAATTGAAGATATATATATATATATATAAACTGGTTAACCGTTGACTAACGGTTAACCGGTATGTAAAAACTTAAACCGTAACATTAACAAAAAATGTAAAAATTAAAAATCGTAACCAAGTCCATCTGATCGGTTAACCGTAAAAATCGGTTTGATTTCAGATCGATTTTATGGTTAATTATATTTTTGATTTTTTTTTCTCAACCCCTAAGGAATACCATTAGGATAAATTGTATAGCCTTAAAAAGATGAGTATAAATGATACAATAAATTGGTTTAATTCAAAAGATTTAAGTGAAAGAAATGTATTTTATGGAAGTAATAAGGGACATAAATAGACTCAAAGAAAATTTAAATTTTCATCGAAATATGGAAATAATTATAAATTCAACTCTAAATGAATAATTAAAAGATCAAATAATAGTAAATTTATATGATGATTAGTATGCTAAAAATAGGATAACAACAACAATTATAGACATGTTTAGAAATTAACCAAATAAGAAGAAATCAAAATCCATGAAATAATTTTTAATTATCTTCCTCGAATTTATTGGTATCAAAGCTTATAAGCATTTACTGCTTGTTAAAAATAAATTAATGAGTGAAAGATTTAGAAATTAATTGGATTTTCAATTTTAATAGTGATATTACTGAAATTTTATATGAAATATATTTGGAAGAAATAGAAATTATACCAGATTTAGAAGATCTAGAATATGAAATATATTTTATGAATATTTAAGATAAAAATAAATAATGTTAAGCATAATAATAAGAAAAACCTGTGATATAATAATAAAAACATGTTATGAAACAATAGAAAAAAATAAAGTATTATAAAGATAAAATGAGAGATATGAAAAATGAATGTATGTTTATAGAATTAAATAATATTGTAGAAGAATATAAAATGCCTATATTACAAGAAATAAGATCAGAATTAACAATTATAAAAGATGAATTAGAAAAAGACTTAGAGAAAAGTACAGAAAAAATAAATAAAACAAGCTTAAAATTAATCGAAGAATAAATAAATCCAGAATAGGAAACAATTAAAGAAAGTATAGATAGAGAAATTAAGAGAAAAAAATATTATATAAAGCATTTAATGAAAAGAATTCATTATTTAATACATGTTAACGTAAATAAAATTATTAGAGGATGATCAAAAATTTAGTAAAGAAGAATTACAAAGATTATTGATAAGACGTGAAATTATGTATCATAAAAGAGAGAAAGACGGTTGTTATTTCTGATCGGATGTGAGCTCCTGCAAGAAAGAGTGTCCGGTCGGATCAAGCATAAGCACTTCGAAACTTAAGTTAGTAGCTTTTTGGAGAGAGAATTCTTAGAGAGAGAGTCTCAGATATTCAATACCCGAAGCCACTGTGTATTAGACTATTTATAGACAATAAGAGGGGTGCACTTGAGTGCTTTGGACGTGATAATTGATTGTCAGAGTAGGTAAGCGGCGAAATGACAAGGAGTAGGTGAGAGGCATGGGCTCTGCCTTGTGTCAGTGGACTAACTGGGATAGGATGTTCCATCAGTCCGATCGAACATCAAGTGGCCTCCTCGTTGGCTTACTGCTCACGCTTGATGCTCTTTTACTAATGGGTTTTGGGCCCTATCAGGTGTAATAGGCCGATATCTTGGGCCTTGGAGTGTAATATTTTTATAGTTATCACTTGTCACTCCCACAAAAGGGTTATATCGGGTGAGTTTCACTCTGAGGTTCTCCGATCGGAGAGCAACTGTTGGTGGAATTTTTAAAATTTTAAAGGCACTTAGCTTTAGAGATGCATCTGTTCATACATCTATCTTCTTATTAATATCGTACACGTTCACCAAGAATGACGCTTCGCTCTTTGTGTTGCAATGATGGCTTCAATGAGATGTGGCAAGCATCTAGTGGCGAGATGATTGGTGCATTCAAGAGGTTTCTTTTGCCTATAAAAAGGTAATTTTTCAGTGATTTTCTCTTTACTTTTTAGCAATTCTTAGCAAAACTCTGCCAGAATTCCTTCTCAACCTCTGACTTTCAGATCCTAGCAATTTTTTAAACTTCTTGCAAGGTTACCCATGTAAGTAATTCTTGTTACATATCTTTAACTTTTCTTTCATCTGCTTCATCTGCATCCATCTTTATCCCGATTATTGAGAATGGCTTCAAGCAGCGGTCAGTCAATAGACAAAAATTTTATTAAATAATATAGGAACAGTCCGATGGTTGCTCGTCCTTCTAGATTGAGTGTAGAAAAAGTGGTCGAGATTCCTTTTCGATATGGCTTCCCTGCAAAAGTATTCATGCTAGCTTGCCCCGATTCCATGGCGATGACGGAGAGGCCTTTCAGCTGTAAAACTAACGAGTGGTTTATCTGCCACCTCTGGAGCTTGGATGCAGGGTTGAGGCTGCCATTCGATGCGTTTGAGATAGTAATGCTGAGGGGTTACGGAATTACCCCGAACCAGCTGAATCTGAACAAATAGAGGACCATAGTCTGCTTCAAGATCCTCTGTAAAATATAAGGAGCGGCTCCGATGTTGGATCTCTTCACCCATATTTTTTACATTTCAGGCCGAAGTGACGGGATAGAGTATTTCTTTACCAATCGATCGAAGAGGAAACTCTTCACCATCCCGTATTTGTTGAAAGGATTGAAGGAGAAATTTTTCTTATTGGGGATGTTCGGTGGGTTTGGAGTCAACCTTATCTGATCGGAGGCAGCAGCCGACCTAAAAGATCAAGCTGCTGGGCAATCTTTATATGAGGCTAACATTAAGAAATTGATGGATGTCCTGGCGAGGAAAGGGGAGCAGTATGACTCCAACTACCTCTTGGGGATGTTGTTTGGATCCTCCAGTTTTGATGCTGGCGAAGATACAGAACGTAAGCATTAGGATTGAAAGAAAGAGAGAGCATGACATGATCATCATTCATTGCATGTGCATTTTACTGACATTACATAAATAAAAGATACTTATCTTATTTATTATTGGTATTGCAGCAGAAGGCGAAATAGCTAGAGGGGATGATTTGGCCAAGTAGTTAGCTAATCAAGCTAAGGCAAAGAAGGCTGCCGAACAGGCTACTCGACAGGAGAAAACGAAGAGGAGAAGGCTTGTGCTTTCCTCATCAGTTCTAACTCCAAGAGGTCCAATTGAAGGTCCTCCATCCACTACTGCTGCTGCTGCTCCTACGTCTCATCTAGTGTTGACGGTATCCAATCCTATAGTTTCCTCATCTAGTGTAGAGGATCGGATCCCCTTAAGGCAGCTACAGCTGAGGGATGAGTCCGACTCTGAAGAAACATTGCCTGCTGCCAGCTCTTTTAGCCTACCACATTTGAAGGAAGTCGCACATAAGAGAGCAATCGAGCTGGATGAAGTTGCCCAAAAGCAAGCTAAGGAAGCAGCAGGAAATAGAGCGGCTGAGCCAGTGGCTGCAGTGGATGCTCGGGTTACAGATAAAGGCAAAGCACCTAGCCAGAGCAAGCCTACCCAAAGGGCAACAAGGAGAGCCCCTGAGAGGCAAATTGTATCCTCGAGTGACATACTCAAGAAGAACTTTGGCAATGACTGGTCCGTCAAGGATAATGCAATCTCCAGCTTCATTTTTCAGGATCTTCATTAAGAGGGTGACTTCAAGGATATAGGAGATCCCGATCTGCTTGGTTGGGAGTGCTCCTTATTTAGACAGCAGAGCCTGGAGGTGAAGCTTACTATCTTTCTCCTTTTATTTCAGCAACCTTCCCTTTCTCAGAGGTTTGCTAGCCTTGTTGTTGCTTTTTGTTCTTTAGCTGATCAAAAATGGCATGCACTTACATGGCATGGGAAACTTCCTGAAGGTCAAACTGGAGGATACCCTTCTGTTTAAGGAGGAGGCAGACGTCAAAGCCAACGCTCAAAGAAAGAGATCTCTCTCCTTCGATCGGAGGTGGATACCTTGAAACAGGAAGCTTCCCAAAGTTCCAAACAACTGAAGGCTTGGCAAGGCGAAGTAAACTGGCTATGGGGGAAAGTGGCATGTTTGAATGCTGATGATGCTCAATGGCAGAAGCTCGAGGAAGACATTGCCAAACTGAATGCCCAGTGCCAAATCTTGTCTTCCGAGTGCGCCAAAGCTAATAAGGGCTAATGCAAAGCTCTTGCAGAGCATGACCAGCTTCGTGCTGAACTAGACATCTTAAAGGCAACTTTGGACGAGAAAGAGTTGGCATGGAGAAAAAAGCATGATAAGGAGCTTGCCTCTCAAAAAGATTGACTAGTAGATCAACTGGGTGAAGCTGATCCATGAGGTTAGGAAATGCTTTCTTGGGGCCTATCTTGACTGGATGGAGGACCCAGGTGTCTTGCCCAATCCTTCATCTAGTGATGACGAGAAGAAGACCCTTTAAGAGGGGATGGTTGAGGGCGTAAAGAATAATGGAAAACTAAGTGAAGATCCCTCACATTCTGAAGTTCCTCCTATCGAGATGGCTGAGTCTAAGCCCTTGACTCCTCTACCTGTGGAGCTTCCCAAGTTGCTGTTGAGCCTTTAGGAAAGCTTGCTGAGCCTACTGTAAAGGTGATGCTCTTCGAACCTACCGTCGATCCTGTCGAGGAGTCATCTACTGTAGAGATTGTAGATATAAAAAATTAGGATTTTTTTTTAAGTTTGCAACTTCTGTAATCTTGTACAATTCATTATATGAATAAAATGCAATTTTTTTTTTAGATTTGCCTTTTACGTGTTTGCAATGCAATTCAACGAATGCTCCTATCTTCAGTAGTATCTTTAAATTATCCACTTTAATTGCATCGACGCTAATCGAATCAACTAATTAAGTAACTAAGATACTTTTTGAATTTCTAAAAAGATAACTTGTAAACCAGTGGCTGATTGCAATAGCATAATCAGTCACTCATCTGGCGTAAGTTAAGAATTAGATGTATGATCCGATCGAAATACTTGATCGGTCATCCATATGAACGCTAAGCATAGCGGATGACCTTTAGATC
>JBBPFJ010001314.1:0-16040 GCA_037975025.1 Excoecaria agallocha | reverse complement strand
AAATTTTACTTAATGAGTAAAAGTGATTAAGACATGAATAGAAAGAGTAAAATGGTAATTAAATGAACAAACAATCCAAATAAGCTTTTAATAAGTAAAAGTAATAAAATGTAATTTTGCATAAAAAAGTTAAAACAAGGATCAATTGGTAGTTTTATATGCCAAAAATTAAATGTGAAGTGAAAACAAGAAAGCTAATGGAAATTTTGTAACTAAAGTGTAAAAAGAATATTTTTGTAATAAAAAGAAAAATTAAGGACTAAATTGAAAAGTTTACCAAAATATTAATATTGAATTGAAATGACTGTTAAAAATAATGGAAATTGTATTTTGATAAGAAAAAATAATGATTTTGCATAATTAATGCAATTATGCATGTTTGAAAAATATCTCGATTTTTAGTCATCACTGGGCATATTTAATACTCAACACGTAGGATTTACTGCGTATAGGTATTGAAGAAGATCAGGAGCATTAGTACACAGGGAAGTAAATTCTGAAGGAACAGGAGTTGTATGGGAGAGACTTTTTGTATTGGCATGTATATTATTGTAAATATTAAAGTAAAAAGAATTGGTCTATATTGGTACAGTATTTGTATATGTAATTATGTGTTTGACAGGTAGTAGATTTTGTGTATGTTGATGTGAAATTGAGAATGTGTGGATGAGAATGATACAATGTTTATAAACTGTTGTGCCCTTGAGGGGCTGTGTCATTGTTTATTTTTCACGGGGCTAGATAAGTTTATAGCCGTTATATTGCTAAATTTTTATAAAATGAACAATAAAAGTGGACAGTTATAGGTCAGCGATAAGTTGGACTTATGAACTTGACTAATGGATAAGCATTAGTAATTAAAAGAATTATGGGATTAAGTATATGATTTTTAAGATAAGAAAAGAAAAAAAATTGGCCAATCGCTTAAATCCATAGGTCTGTTATAGTAAGGGTTTTATAGTTCTTTCCCATTCACCGGCAACAAGCAAATCGGAGAAAGGGGCTACTATTGTTCTTGAGCAAATTTTGGCCATACGGCGGGGCATTGGGGCATGTGACTATAGTCATTGGACTCCCCTCGATGTCAGCTGCCTCCAGGTGTCAGTCAGAATTAGGGAAAATGCAGGAATACACTCCAACTGGTGGTATGTGCTTACTCATTCCATTCTTCTTTCCTTTTTATTTCATCCTTTTTCTTTTGATTGATTTTTTCCCTTCTATCTATAAAATCGTAACAAAGCTAAACTATAACTTCTAAAGGGTCTCTTCAAACTTTTGCTTTGAGGCAAAATGGAATAAGATAGTTGAGAAAGATAAAATTCTTAGCAATGTGATTTGCAATTGCACTTTTAAAAATGGCAATATTTGCCATGTTACAAATATTTATGTGCTTTTATTAATATTTTTTCCAGTATTTTTTTTTTCATTTTGTATTCTTTCCTAAACTGTAAAATTCTTTAACAGCAAGCTCAAAGAGTTAAATTTGACCGGTGTCTTTCCATTCGAGTTGGGAAGTCTTTCTTATTTGGTTGAAATGTAAGTAATTGATTCTCCATTTCCTTTGCTAAACAAAATTCTAACATTTAAATATGATAATAGTGTTTCAAAAGGTGAATGTTCGAAATTTGCTCAACTGGTTTTTTCTAGACCTCCCAAATGCATATATAGCTTACAAAATTCTAAAGTAATGCAAATGCTTATGAGTTCCATTTTTGCATGGTTGAGAAGTGGACTTAGCCAAAATTTTGGACACTTTGGGACTCTGCATTTGTTAAGGTTGATGCCTATATATTCATTTATTTTCCTCTCTTTTCATAATTCAAATAGATAATTGAATTTGATTTTGATTGCTAATCTCTTATCTATTCCACAAGTTATGTTCTTAAATTTACATGATCCTTATTATAATTTGATAATATTAAATGTTTTTGTAGAAACATGACAAAAAACAAGCTCACAGCTACAATTCTAGCACATATCTATAATAGATGGTGAAGAGGCCTGGTCTTCCTATATAAATAATCAATTTCTTTATATTAATTGATTGAAAATATATATTTACTAAATGTTATGGATATTTTGGTGTGTGTGTGTATTCATTACATTTCTTAAAGTTCATTACATTTTTTTTATAAAATTCCACGTGTCTATGCTACTCAGCTTACAGCGTAAACTAATGATGTTTTCGGCTACTAGAATCTTTGAAAAACTTAAGGTATTTTGGCACTCTAAATCTGATTTTGTTTTTCTACCTTTTTACTTGATATTTATTTTGGCTTTTCAATAAGAATTAGCAATTGAATGGGTTTTTGCTAATTAGCATTTTTAGTCTATTAAGTGATTGTTAAAAGTCCTGATAGAAGTTTTGTTTGTGCTTAAGTGAACAACCCCTAATTTTAACATCATCGGTCTCTGATTATTTCATTCTCTTGTAACATTCTATATATGTATTCATGTAAGACGATATTATTAATAACAGTATATATAGTATAGAAAATGAACTATAAATGATTTTTATCTAAAAAATTTCTATATTGTGTATATTATGCGTGTACTAGGTGTATACTGTGCGTGTACTAGGTGTATACTATGTGTGAACTAGGTAAATATTGTATGTGTACTAGGCAAATAATGTGCGTGTATTAGGTGTATACTGTGTATATACTAGGCATGTACTAGATGTATACCACTACAAAAAAACTGCAGGATTTCCATCGCTAAATACCATTTAATTAGCGACGCCGCGACGAACAGTCGCTAATATATTAGCAACGGATTTCAAATTCAGTCACTAATTTATATTTCGTCGCAAATTTTTTTTTTCGTCGCTAATTTATATTCCTATTTATGCGAATAATATTTAGCGACTGAATTTTCCGTCGCTAATTCCATCGCTAAATACAAATTTAGTGTAAAATTTAGCGACGAAATATTTGTCGCTAATTATTTCCGAAATTATATATTTTACATATTAGCGACAGATTTTCTGTCGCAAATCCGTCGCTAAATTATTAATTGAATTTTTTCGTTTGCTATATTTTATAATTTTAATCCTGTATACAAAGAAAGTTATTTATTTATTTTCAACATGTAAACAGCAATGATCTCACACATATAAATATATATTGATTCCAAATCAAAATATGTTCCAAAATACACATATATAGATAATAATTTAAAACATTATATAATATTATCCTTAATCTGTCATGAAACAATAAAATAACAAATATCATTGTACTAATTAGCACCAACAGTGTCATCTAAATAAAATAACGATCAAACATATAGTGCAGCTAAAATCACTGGGAAGTAGAACCACCACCATGAGCCGATGGATAATCATTATGTGGATGATCATCTTGTGCAGCTGAAGGCGCAACATCATCATGTCCAGGTCCATCAGTAGACGTGCTCAGGTATGATCTTTCTATTAAAATAATAACAATAATAATCAGTAATTAGAATATAAAAATCCATGTAAAAGAGGGATCTTAGGCTATAAATAGCAGCAGCTCCAACATTTCCCACACAAATCAAATAGCATTGATATATCTGAGGATTATCTTCTCTAATCTCTAATTAAGGTTATAATTAAAATGGGTGTTATTAAACTTGAAAACGAGGTGGTCACACCAATCCCAGCAGCAAAGGTTTTCAAAGTGTTTGTGCTTGAAGCTCTAACCATTCTCCCTAAGCTTCTGCCTCAAGCCATTAAGAGCATTGAAGTCATTGAAGGAAATGGAGGCCCTGGCACCATTACTAAAACTACCTTTGCTGAAGGTAAATTTGATATTAATTCTTCCAAATTATAGTTTTTATCATGAGTTAACAATCATATATTTAATGAAAATATATAAAAATGCAGGGTATGTGAAGCACAGGGTTGAAGCAATAGATAAGGAGAATATGACATACTCATACACTGCAATTGAAGGTGAGCCGTGGCTGGACACTTTAGACAAAGCATACTGTGAGATCAAAGTATCAGCTGCTGGTGATGGTGGTTCCATTAATAAAAGCACTGCCACTTACTATCCAAAGGATAATGTTGAGGTCAATGAAGACCAAATTAAAGCTGGCCACCAGAAACTGATTGACATTTACAAAATTGCTGAAGACTATCTCTCTGCTAATCCTGATGCCTTTAACTAATTTACGCGACTCCAAATTGGCACTGATGCTTGATTTTATCTCTTTCTGTTTCTTTTTGCTTTGTACTTATGACTTGGGGCCGATTGATTCTGGTCTTGTAATAAAGTTCGAAGTTACATTGAAGTAATCAATGAATAAATTGTATTGATGGCATAGCAACACAATGTGCACCTTTGAGACAATTGGTCAAATACCTGATGTGTTAAATCTATCCACCCGCCCACATCTTGAGCACATTTCGATTAAAGAAGTACCCACATAGGAAGGAATTTCAAAAGAATTAAGCCACATAGAATCCATGGATCCCACCCGCAAGGTTTGAAGAGAGATGGGTAAGTGTTAACTATTCGGTTTAACAGAGCTATGATACACTTCTATGATCACCAACTTGTTCATGGGGAAGACCGGTTGTTAATCATATGAGAACTTGCTTGTTTAAGGTTGTCTATGGTTTTGGACCTTTGTAAGAGTTTTATTTGGGTCTAGTTTCTAGTTTTGGTAGGCCTGTTTCTTGGTTGTAGGCTTATTTAGAATCAGATTTTGAAGTGGGTACAGCAATTCGAGCCCATTATTTATTCTGATTTAATATAATCTTTATTTTAATTTTTAACTAAATTCAATTTTTAAATTTCGCGGAAATTAAGATAATAATAAATTATCACGGATATGACTCGTAATCATTCCATTGGTTCATTACTTTTTAACTTCCTTATCTAACATAAATATTTCGCTATTAATTTAATTCATAAATTTTTGTTATCTTACACGTGGATATAGGTGTATGACATAGATTTTTTTTTGTAACATATACTTTGTTTTACGGATGGAAAAAGAAATATAAAAGGGTTACACATTGTTCACCTAACCTCCTTTTGATTTGCTTGTCACAACTCGAGGGAGGCTTTGATGGCGTCATCCCAACCATTTTTATATCACAATTATGCTATCTCCCTCTCATTGATGTGATTAATTATATCTGAATTTTTTTATATTTATATGGTTCTGGTTAAATTTAAATTTAAATAAGTAATTAATTAGCGTGACAACTAACAAGCAAATAGATATCTACAAATAAAACTAAACTAACCATAACCAATAAAAATCAATTAATTAATAAACAAGTGAGAAAATATAAATAAATAAATAAATTGGCCGCAAATTATGTGGTTCCAGGCTTGCAAATCAATCCTCCATAAGTCCATAGGCAGAATCGCATGGAAAAAGTAATAAGTTTGCTTCAAAGCCAACCGATTCTCACTCTTTTCCTCACCTCTTCATACTTGCATATCTGTGTGCGTGTATATATATATATATATATATATATATATATATATATATATATATATATATATATTAATATATTTTTTGTCTGTAAATAAATAAATAAATAAATAGATATATTACTCCTAGTAAACTTCCAAGATTGGAAAAGCAAGACTGGCCAGCAAGAAAATTCAGGATAACTGTTTTCTAGGGCTGACTCTACTTAAAGACATAAAATCCCCACATCTCGCATTTCATCAAACGCTTTTGCCTTCTTTTTCGTTTTTATTCATAAGAAATTATGGTTATGGAAGCTCAGCCACGGGTCATTATATCATGAACTAACAGCAGTAATTACAATGATATCCTATGATTTGTACTAACAGCAGTAAAAAAACTACTAACAGGGCCAGCATTCTAACTTACCTCAGGGGATAAAACCGTTGAAATGGTTGGCAGAAAACAGGGCCAGCATTCTTACTTACAAATAGAGAGAAATGTAACCTTCAGATTCTTCTAACAGATCCAGAGCCTCATATCCATCATAAGCCACAACAGGAAGAAGAGAACGCTGCTTGTCCTGGACGGCGCTAAAAGAAGAAGGCAAGTAGCAGGAGAGTAGACGGCGCTGGAAGAATAGGGTTTGCATTCTTATTATTTATGGTCCCAATTGCATTTTGGAGAAGTAAATGGGCCACATACCCATTCAATTAACTAAGGGTCCAACCTAAGGGCCCAACCAAACGAAATTTACAACTTATTTTCTATTAATTTGACCCATTTCTATATATTACTATTAATTTAATTCATAGATATATATATATATATATAGATATATATATATATATAATACATATTTATTATAAAAATTATTTTATAATTATTATCTATAGAATATTATTAAAATTAAATGATATTCTCAATAGTGATTTGTGATTTGCCATAGCTTATATCCTTAGCTCTGGCAGTGTTCCACATTTTACAGTTGAAGAAAAGTGTCCAAATATTTTTATGTCCAATCGAAACTACACTGACGGTATTTTTCGCCAATTTTTTAAGTCTGTTTTATCCTGTTATTTTGTTTTGTACTGTAGGCATGAATCACCCACTGATTGCATAATTTCTTATCTAATATAAAGTAACTATATTAAACCACTAATAATATAATTTTTTTAGCTTAATTAGATATTCTTACAAATTATCAAATGACATATAAAATAACTATATTAACAATTTCTAATAAAACTAATAAAGATGTTCTCAAATTAAGCTTTCTGATTCCTAGTATTAAAATCATAGAAAAGAAAATTAATAGGAAAAGTATTTATACTTTAAAAATATTTTAACTATGACGATACGAGTGGTTTTTGCGGTCGTATTGAAAGATAACATCTTATCTAATGGTGTGCAACCCGTTTTTAACTTGATAAAAGTATGAAATTAATAAAATGCTTATATTTAAGGCACATTAATTAGCAATATTTATGTACAATAATTTTGAAATATTTCCGACAGAATGAGAAAATTAGGTTCGAAGATCTTTATTTTGGTTTCTCTTTAATCATGATCCTTTATTCATTACTAAATCCAATATTCAATTAGGCCTCAGGTTCCTATTTGGATAAGAGTTCAAAATTTTTATGTCACCTTTTTAAATTTGATACAAATAGCGATGAATAATTCTAACTAATAATTTTGTGCGAACAATACAAATTTGTAATTGAAACTATGTCTCGTGGTCTTTCAAAATATTTCATGCTGACTAAGCCCGAATTTCATATTCAATAGTCTTTGGACACTTTCAAAATTGGGATAATTGATAAACAAATCAATTTAATTCCTAATAATTTCATATTTGATTTAAATTTTTTAAAATAAAAATAAATTACAAATTTTTTTATTATTATTTTAAATGAAATAATAAATTTTATAAATATTTATTTTTATTAATCTTGAACACGCAAATATATAATAATCATAACAATTAGTTTATTATTATTATTAAAAATGTAAATTTTCTAAATAAATAACATTAGATTTTGGTATAATTGATAAAAAATTATTATCAACTTATAAAATAATTTATAATTTTCTGTTACAAAAGAAAATATTCATTTTATATGGTCTATATTAAAATTACTTGAAATTATACATAAACCATGGGAGTGAAATCAAAAAATTTATTTTTTAATTTATTTGCGACGGATTAGCGACTAAAATTCCGTCGCTAATCGTATTACCATAACAAAATACTAATTCGCGACAGAAATATTTCCCTCGCTAATCGTATTACCATAACAAAATACTAATTAGCGACAGAAATATTTGCGTCGCTAAACCGTCGCAAAAAAGGCCCTAAAATTTCTGGAACTAATTTCTCGAATAAAAAATTATAAAAATTAGCGACAGAAAAGTTGTCGCTAATTCCGTCGCAAAACAAGGCGATTACACTTCCCGCCAATAATTAGCGACTGTTTATTAATTCCGTCGCTATTTCGTCGCAAAAAATAGAAAATATCCTTCTCACGACGGATAATAAAACAGTCGCAAATCCGTCGCAAAATTAGCGACGGCATTGTGCCGTTGCTAATTTTAGTCGCTAATTGGAAGTTTTTTTGTTGTGTACTGTGTGTGTACTAGGTGTTTACAGTGCGTGTACTAAGCGTTTACTTATTATATTTTGTATATTTATTATCATAGTAAAGTTTATATATTTGCTATATAATGTATACTTTGTGTATACAGTGTGTACTTGTTGTATATAGTATATGTGCTTGGTGTATACTATGTGTATACTTGGTGTAGGCACTGTGTGTATTTTACTTGATCTATACAATATGTGTACCTAATTTATGCAATATGTACTTGGTGTATACACTATGTGTACTTCATGAATATAGTATGTGTACTTGATGTATACACTGTGTGTACTTCGCGTATACAGTGTGTGTACTTGGTGCATACACTGTGTGTACTTCATGTATATAGTGTGTGTACTTAGTGTATACATTGTGTGTACTTTGTGTATACAGTGTGTGTACTTGGTGTATACATTATATATACTTGCATCAATCCACGGCTTTTATTATTATTATTATTATTATTAAGTTATTTCATTTTTTCTTTTCTTCAATTTGAATTGTAGAAGGGCAGATCGAATATGGCAAAAGGAATGGGAAATAATATGGTAGTTTTGTTGGCTATTAAAGATGAAAATGTGTATGAGGATATCTATTTTATGGTTAGGGCAAAAAGAATGATGGTTTTGCTCTCTCTATGTATCAACTACCAAACTAGAAGCAGTTGGGATCAATCTGATGTTTTGTTTGATCTTGTAAAGTCTAAAATCATTAGGTGTTCTGTTTTATTGTGATTTTACTTATATACTATTTGATCTATTATCATTTACTTAGATTTTCTTGAATTTTCAAAGGGTGTGCTGGTGCCTAGTGCCATTTTGTTGGGATAATTGCCTATATAATTATCATTTTCTCACTATATTCTTTCTTCCATTGTTTCTTTATTTATCAGCGTCTCATACAGTCAAAAATAATTATGGTGAAATTATCAAAGAGCTATTCAACATGGCTGAAGATGAAAATAGGGATCGCCAGGCAATAACCACCATACACTGCCATACAAGGCTAAGCTAATGGAATATGCAATTATCTCTTTCAAACAAGAAGTTAATTAATAGAGATGTAGAAACATCATTCTCAACTTCCATAGCTAATAGTTGTTGTTCTTTCTCTTCTCATCTTCAACATCAAGTGGCAATCCATCAATTACCAAATTAATCCATCAATCCATCAAACATGAAAAAATAAAAGGAAGAAAACAAAAGAAACAAATTATAAAATGATAAAAATATCATATTTTTTTTTCTCAAACATGATTAAATCAGATTATAAAACAATGTATGTACACGTTCAACACTTCATATTATAGTGTGTAGTTATCAAGGCAAGGGCCTCTCACATTGCCATGTGATGCATAACTCATAGAGTATGTAGTTTCTTTGATCAAAGTGAAGATTAATAGAGAGATGCAATAAGCCTTAACAATGTTCATAGCTAGTTGCTATTCATTGTCTTTCCATCTCTGACATCAAGAATTAAGCCATCAACTACAAATTTGTAGCTTCTGAAATGTCATAAGCAGAAACGTACACTATGCATACAAGTGTATATAGATACAAGTTTTTTTTAGCAAGTGAATAACTTCCATAATCGATATACAAATATTCACCGAATTTCCCAGCAAGGCCAATAATTTATAGCAATGTTATGCATTTAATAATAGAATAATAAGATCAGAAGAAATGCCTCTCGATGAGAACTATACAATTCAACAAAAAAATAAATAAATAAGATCTTGCCTCTAGAACAAAAATAGAATATCAAAGAACAACAACAAACAAACATCATATTCACACAAGTGAATTGGCAAGTGGAGCCAATTCACTTGCCATGATCTGAACAACAGTTTTCACAAATAGCATCAAGTTTTTTCCAAAAGTAATTGTCCAAGTTCCCCCCTTCTCGCTCTAATTCTTGTGATTTTTAATCCATGTTAGTGGATACAAGAAAATCCAGAAACACTAGACATACGAGAAAAGTGATACTGTGATTTGTAAAAATTGTTTCGCTCTCCTTTGAGTTACGGTCTGGATATTCTATCAAAATTTACAAAATCTAGGCATGCAAGTCATAGAATCTCCAGACAACAAAGAACCATATCCTTCAATAGACTGAGATGAGATTTAAAGAAAATTTGCATATCTGCAATTGTCCAACTATAGAGGAAGATAATAGTGGGATCAAAGGGATATAAAATAAGTTATTCTGGAGAGGAGACTAAGATCTAATTGATACACAATAGCCAAAGTGGGCCTTTGTTACACAACAAACAAACTTGTAGTCAGAGATGAGATTGATATCCTCAGAGGCAAACAACAGTAGGCTTGTAATCAATTACAATGACCTTCTCCAAAAGCAAGTAGGAACATATTGGCAAATTAAACATGAGCAGAATGAGCTAAATACTCTGCAATTCCCTCAGCACTCTCAAAGGTAGATTCAAAAACATGAGTGAAACCTCGATGCAAGTTCTCAAGGCTCACATTTTTTCCTATTGCATCATATTAACATCCCACAAAATCTCAATTCAAACAATTCACACCAATAACACAAATCAGCAAGAAAATTAATTGAGAATCAAAAGTAATAGTGTTAGAAATCCTAGAATACATCTAGGCAAAAATATTCATGTTAAATCATCAAGAAAAATAAAAGACTATAGCGGAAGCGTACCTAAATTCATTATTGTAATTGAATTACCAAATCTCGTGGCTTATGATCTTCCAAATTGATAGATAAGGAAGAATTATGTCTACTATAGATGGGAATAGAAAGACAACTTTCATATATCTATAATTTGGGGACCATAATCCTTTTATATGAAAAAGGTTTCCTTTATTTCTAATTTAGCCCATCATAAAATTAAAAATTATAAAAGAGTATCTATACATTTATCCCATACTTATAATATTATTATTATTAAGGCCCACTTTACTTTCTATTAAATTAGATCACTTTAATATTTAGGCCAAGTCTTTTAAATGATAGTTATGACATATAATTATTATAATCTTAATATATATATAGTGTATTTGTCCATAAATCCTAACAATCTCCCACTTGGACTATACATTTATATATATATTCATTTTGCTTTATAATTATATGTCAACTTTATGAGCTCAAAACTTTACTATCATAAATAAAGACATTTCTGAACAATCTTGTCCATCAATTATGCTTACATAGAACCAAGGCGACTTTTGTTACTTATATGTTGTAACTAAATCCATCCCTGATCACATATATAAATACAACCAATTGACACAGATCCAGTATGGATGCATAGCATGAAAAATACATGTAATGTGATCTAAACATGCCTATTTTCAACTGGTCCATTCTATAAACTTAGTGAGATCAATCCATAGCTAAATCAAAGTGTGAATAACTTAACTTCATTTTTGTAGAAAATGTAGATAAACCCAAAAACAAAAATGTGTCTATAATAAGAAAGCAAGATTACAAAACTCCCACTAAAATTAAATATCCTCAAAAGATATGACATCCATATGAGCAGTATGCTCATTAAAGACCGTGGGTGGTAATCCTTTAGTAAACGGATATGCAACCATGGAGTTTGTACCAATATGCTCAATAAACACCTGTCCACTTTGAACTCTTTCTTTAACAACCAAGAATTTAATGTCTATATGCTTCGACTTACTTGAACTCTTGTTGTTATTGGAATACAAGACTGCTGACTTATTGTCACAAAAGATCTTAAGTGGTCTTTCAATTCCATTAACAATTCGCAGTCCAGTAATAAAATTGCGCAGCCATATTGCTTGATTTGATGCCTCATAGCACGATATAAACTCTACTGCCATGGTAGAAGAGGCTATAAGAGATTTCTTAGCACTCTTCCAAGAGATAGCCCCTCCAGCAAGCAAAAAAATATAGCCTGATGTAGATTTCATGCTATCTTGGCACCCAGCAAAATCGGAATCCAAATACCCAATGATCTCTAACTTATCCGATCTCCTGTAAGTGAGTATGAAATGTTTTGTTCTTTGAAGATATTGCATGACTCGTTTGGCTGCTTTCCAATGATTCATTCCTGGATTGCTTAAGTATCTTCCTAACACTCCAACTGTGTACGCAATATCCAGACGCGTACAAACTTGAGCATACATTAGACTTCCTATTGCTGATGCATAAGGAATCTTTTGCATTTCTGTTTCCTCAAAAGTATTTTTGGGGCACTGTTGAAGATTAAACTTGTCTCCTTTAGCCACAGAGGTATTTCCTGGTTTACAATCTTGCATGCCATATCTTTTAAGAACCTTTTTGATATAAGCCTTTTGTGATAATTCAAGGGTACCTTGAGAGCAATCTCGATGTATTTGGATCCCTAATACAAAATTTGCATCTCCAAGGTCCTTCATTTCAAAATTCATAGCTAGAAATCTCTTGGTTTCATGCAACAAGCCTATATCATTGCTGGCAAGCAATATGTCATCAACATATAAAACCAGAAAAATATGCTTACTCCCACTAAATTTGTGATATACACAATCATCAACCAAATTCATCTCAAAACAATAAGAAATAATAATCTGGTGAAATTTGTAATACCGCTGACGAGATGCTTGCTTAAGCCTATAGATGGATTTCTTCAACTTGCAAACCATAGACTTTGTATTTTCTGATACATAGGCTTCTAGCTGCACCATATAAATTATTTCATCAATGTCACCATTGAGAAATGTTGTCTTAACATCCATATGATGTAGCTCAAGATTAAAATGTGCTACTAATGCCATTATAATCCTAAAAGAGTCTTTCGATGAAACTGGAGAGAAAGTCTCTTTATAATCAATGCCTTCTTTCTGCGTAAAGCCTTTAGCGACAAGACGTGCTTTGTACCTCTCCACATTGCCCTTTGCATCCCTTTTGATTTTAAAAATCCATTTACAACCAATGGATTTTGCACCTTCAGGCAATGGAACATGATCCCATACGTCATTATCTTTCATAGACTTAATCTCCTCATTCATGGCATCTATCCACTTTTGAGAGTTAGAGCTTTTCATTCCTTAATGAAAATTGACTGGATCATTTTCCATCACTCCAATGTCAACTCATGTTCTTGGAGAAACACAACATAGTCATCAGAAATTGCACTTCTCCTTTCTCTAGTGGATCTCCTTAATGGCAATGGTTCTTGAGGCTGTAGAGTTTGTTCTTCAGGAATATCTCCTTGAGACTGAATGGGAGGCTCAATGTCTGGTATAATAATCTGTTTTTGACTATTATCCATAGCAATTAGAGGAATGTCAACATATTCCTCTTCAAAGACAAAGTCCTTAACTCTTTCTCCCTCCGCAAACTCAACATCCTCAAAGAACCGAGCATTACATGTCTCAAAAATAGACTTATTTATGGGATCATAAAATTTGTAACCCCTATAGCGTTCAGAGTATCCAATAAAATAACAACTAATAGTCTTAGAGTCCAGTTTCTTTTCATTTGGCCTATAAGGCCTTGCCTCAGCCGGACATCCCCAAATATGAAAATGTTTTAGACTAGGCTTTTTACCTGTCCAAAGTTTGTAAGGGGTTTTACTAGTTGCCTTTGTTGGTATTCTGTTGAGTATATAAGCTGCAGTCTTTAATGCCTCTCTCCAAAGTGACTCAAGTAAGGTAGAGTGACTAATCATACTTCTTACCATGTCTAAAAGCATTATATTTCGTCTTTCAGCAACACCATTCATATTAGGTGAACCCGGCATGGTGTACTGTGGTACGATACCGCTTTCCTCTAGGAATCTAGCAAATGGACCTAGACATTGTTCACCTGAACCATCATATCTACTATAGTATTCACCACCATGGTCAAATCTAACGCTTTTAATACTTTTATTGAGTTGATTTTCAACTTCAGCTTTAAACCTTTTGAACATGTCCAGTGACTGAGATTTCTCATGAATGAGATAAAGATAGCTATATCGACTGAAATCGTCTATGAACGTTATGAAGTATGTTTGGCCATTCCAAGAAGCCAGAGGAAATGGCCCACAAATATCAGTATGCATTAGTTCTAAGACATTTATTGTCTTATTGGCATCAAATCTCCTGATATTTGTTTGTTTCCCCTTAATACAATGCCCACACATGTCAAAATCTGAAAAGTCAAGGGGATCGAGAATACCATCAGACACAAGTCTCTCAATTCTCTTTTTAGAGATATGACCTAATCTCTTGTGCCATAATGAAGTTGAATTCTCAGTAGTTAATTTACGCTTTTGTATCATTAAATGAAGCAATTGTATCAATTAAATATAGATTATCATAACCTGATAAAGAACCAGAGCCAACCAAACTTAAATTTTGAAAAAGACTAAATTCTCCATTTCCAAATGAACAAGAATACCCAAATTTGTCCAATGCTGAAATAGAAATCAAATTTCTCCTAAAAGACGGTACAACAAAAGTCTCAAACAAATTCAAATAAAAACCAGTTCTTAATAATAATCTAAAAGTTCCAATTGCTTCGATTTCGAATGATTTGCCATCACCAACATAGATGTATCTTTCACCATCATTAGGCTTTCGGTAATTCAGGCAACCCTGCATGGACATACTAATGTGAGTTGTTGCACCTGAATCAATCCACCAAGTGTGTCTAAGTACTGAAGCCAAATTAACCTCAGAACAAACAAAGTTAAAAATCATAGCTTTCTTAGCACGCCAAGCGTGATAGTTGGTACATTACTTCTTCTGGTGTCCTGCAGCTCCACAAAAGAAACAACCACCTTTAGCTTGTTCCTTATGTTGTTTCTTATGTGGTGCTATTACCGCAGCTTCCTTATTCTTTTTTTTCTTATTTTCTTTCCTTTTATCCTTTGAGGTGGAGACCAAATGAATACTCGGTGTCTTTTCTTGCTTCAATCTATCCTCTTCCTGAACACGGTGAGAGATGAGCTCATTAAGGGTCCATGAGTCCCTTTGACAATTATAGCTCACCTTAATTTGACCAAATTATACAGGAAGAGATATCAAAACCAAATTCACTAACAAGTCTTCAGATAAATCTAACTTGAGTGCCCTTAAACTTGAAGCAAGGTTAGACATTTCCATAATGTATTCCCTTATATTTCCTTTGTCTGTATACCTTATAGAGATGAGTTTTGCTAAGATTGTACTTGTTTCGGCCTTTTCATTCTTAGCAAATCTCTTCTAAAGGTTCTCAAGAAAATCCTTAGCACTGATCGGACATTGTACCCCTAAAAGCTTCAGGAATGGCACGCTTAATGACCATAAGACTTATGCGATTAGACCTTTCCCACTTTTCCATCTCCCTCTTTTGTTCAGAGGTACTCTCATCAGTGAGATCAGCAGGTCTAGGTTCCCTTAGTGCAAGGTCTAGGTCCATGACTCCGAGAGTGATCAATACACTCTCTTGCCATGCCTTAAAATTCATGCCAGTCAGCATAGGAATGGAGTTGATACTAGCAGTAATATTAGCAGCAGGAGCAGAAACTGAATTTAGAACAAAACATATAAAATAAACTCACATAAGTATCAAAATAATACCAAAATTGAATAACAAATTTAAATACAGTTAAACCCCATCTCAAGACATCTGACACTCCATTAACATTTTATCTTTGGACAAAATATTAACTTGTAAGTGATATCTTGATGTAGCAATTAAACACAAATAATAAAATAACATGTCAAATAATAATTCTTCCTTTGGGCCGATTTATTATTCACATGTAAGACCAAATAATTATAACATGCTAATTGCCACAAATGTATATGTAATTATATTAAACATTAATTTTCCTTTGGGCCAATTAATATTTAGGTAATTACATACACACAACCAATTATATATTTTGAAATAAATTAATTGATTTCCATAGAGGTTACTTTGGCAACATATTAGTTCAATTAACCTATCTCAACACAAAAAAAAAATAAAAATAAAAATAAAATAAAATAAAATAAAACAATTATGACCGAGAAACTCAAA
>JBBPFJ010001313.1:0-16047 GCA_037975025.1 Excoecaria agallocha | reverse complement strand
TAATCAATAAACCGATAACAAGAAATTAAAACTGATAGTACAATTAAGACTAATAAAATTATTAATAGATAGATTAATCGATACATGCTCAGTACGGATCAATTATGCACAAAAATAGACAATGTCAAACAGTAGGGTTTATCTACAATGGCGCTATCAATATTATTAAAATTGGATCGATCGGTCCGACCGATTTAAGTGTGAATTGATAGCTGATATGATTGATTCAATATATAAAAATCGGACTGGCTAAAAACTGCAGGAAACCGGTATGAACTGGACAAAAAACAGATAAACCGATAAAATTCGGCTTGAAACCAGATAAAATCGGATAAAACTAGAAAAAACTAATTTTGGTCCAAAATATCTATACAACATTGTTTTTTACTAGAAAATATATATATATATATATATATATATATATATATATATATATATATATATATATATATATATATATATATATATATACATACACTCTCACACACACAAAATAATTGAAATTTAGATAATTTTAATGAATTTTTTTATGAATAAAATAAAAATGATAATTTATAATTGATGAATATTTTTGAATATTTATAATTTTTTACTATATCTATCTTAAATATTTGTTATAAATATTAAATACCTTGAAAATATTGCTTTATAATTAATATTTGTTGGTAAATGCATTTTTTAAAGTATTTTTTATTTTTTATATAGTTATATTTTCATAATATTTATAGAAAAGTTTAAAAATAACATTATTTTGAAAAAAAAAAGTAAAAAATTTGATTGAACCCTATTGAACGGGTCGAACAAAAAATTTTGATCTTTTCGGCTTGTTGTTCGGTCCCGATTTTAATAGCATTGGGCTCTGTTGAGGCATTTCAATGGGAAAAATAAAAGTGCCTGTAAAAAACAGCCGATGAATTGTTTACCGAAAATATATATATATATATATATATATATATATATATATTTTATATGAAGAAGAAGAGAGGAATCAGAACAAAAAAACAACTAAAGCCTAAAAGCTCTAGGAACAGAAATGCCCCATACTGTCATTCATCAAAATAACCCCAAGCCCGCCTAGAATAGCTCCATGCCAAACAAATTGAGAAGGCTGATCGAAAGTGAGATTAGCCAAGAAATCAGCTGCCTTGTTTTGGTTCTATGAAAACATGTTGAACCTCCACTTGCCATTCTCTATACAGTAAATTGCGAATCCGCAGAACAAGAGCACGATGGACCTTTACCTCACTAGTAACCAACTGCTACAACACTATAATTATTAACTTGTAAAACTACTTTTCTCTAGCCTCTATTCCACACTTCTTGGAGGCCCAAATAAACTCCCCAAAGTTCCCACCGCATAAGCACTCTTCCCCCTCACATAAGCCGAAAATCCACCAATCCACCTGCCTAAATAATCTCTCGCAATACCTCCTGCAGCTGCTAAACAAGAATTTCTATGAAAAGAGCCATCAGTGTTCAATATTATCCAATCTGTCTCCGCTGCCTTATAACCCAACATAACTTCCTATTTACTTCCAGCATGCCGGTTCAAGTCAATCATCGTATTTTTAGCTGCCGAAAATGCTGTGCAAGCAGACATGATAACTTGCTTCTTGGTAATACCTGCAATAGAATTGTTATTAAAGACCACTATCATTCCTCCATCGCCAAAGCCACCAGCAAGTATATCCAAAAAGCAAGGACCAAAGGAACCTCTTCAACCAGGAACTTCAATGATAAATTACGTTGAAGCTAGACCTAGACATCTAAAGAGAAAAAACTTTGGGCCACTTCCCTTGGAAGCAACTCATTCCATGTACTCTTGGCCACATGGCAGTCTCTAATCACATGGACAACATTTTCCACTTCAAGGTTACAAGCCGAACAAATCCCATTTGAAGACAAATGATGTCTCACCCTCTCCTCATTCGTGAGCAAGCGTTTGTGCAAGAGAAGCCAAAGAAACACTCTCACTCTTTGAGGACCCTGCTAGTTCCAGCAAACATTCCAGTTAATCGAAGGATTGTTACATGTAAATTGATTGATGAAACAATAAGCTGACTCTATGGAGAAAGCACCCGAAGTTGAAGGCAATCAATTAAAGGAATCAGTTCCAAACTATCATCAGGGGGAAGGGACAACTCAATCAGCTTACAAACTTCGTCACTCAAGAATCTGGTATACTCATTTCTTCTCCATCCACTACTGGCCTCATATATATCTTTCACTGTAAACCAAGAAATGTGCTCCCAATCGCTGGACATACGGATTGACATAGGAACATATAGATGTAAAGGTCCTACCTTTGCCCATCTATCAAACCAAAAGGACACCGACGCTCTATTACTAACCTCCCAGCAAACATTACTTCTAAAACAAGGCCATAAACGACTGATATTGCACCATAACATTGAGCCCCCCAATACCGGTAACTCTATAGGCCAGAAGTTATTAGAGATTTTGTACTTCGATTTCAACACTCTAACCCACAAAAGACTGCTTGTCCTGCATCAATCTCCAAATGATTTTTAATACAAAAGCATCATTACAAGCTTTGATCTTCTTGACACCTGCCCCTCCATACTCCACTAGCCTACAGAGACTCTCCCATTTGATTAAATGAAGTTTCCTCTCATTAATAGAAGAACCCCAAATAAAATCTCGACATAAGCGTTCAATTTCTTCACAAATTGTCACCGGGAGTACAGAAGTTTGCATGAGATAACTAGGAATGGCCATTAAAATAGATTTAACCAGCGTAATATGACCCACTCATCGATAAAGATTTAGCCTTCCAATTAGACAACTTTATTTATGATCTTGTCCAACAAATAAGAATAAAGTTTTACTCCTGCTCTACCATGGATAACCGGAGTTCCAAGGTAAAGACCAATATCTGACACCAACTGAAAACCTGACTGGCTTCGCAACTCATTAGCTAGAGAGTGACTCACATTTTTGGACACACAGAATGCAGATTTATCCTTATTAACTAGCTGACTCAAGCACTTGCAAAAATCCTCCAACACTCCATTAATAACTTGAACTTGCTCCACCGAAGCTTCCACAAAGAGAATGAGATCATCCGCAAAGAAAAGATGAGAAATAGGAGGACCTCCTCGACTTAAAACAACCAGTTTCCACTGCCCATCTCTAATTGCCTTATTTATACCCAGTGAAAGACGCTCCATACACAACACAAAAAGATAGGGTGAGAGGGGATCACCTTGACGAACACCTCGAGAAGGACTGAAACCATCTATTAAACCTCCATTCCAAATTATGCAAGAAGTACTATTATGCCAACATGTTGACAACAAAGAACACAAATCCATGGTGAATCCTACATCTAGTAAAGTATCAAAAATGAAATCCCAATGAAGACGGTCATATGTCTTCTCTAAATCAATCTTAACCATGATCCAACCTTTATTACCGCGCTTAGTTCGCATAGAATGAACAACTTCTTGTACAATAAGAACATTATTAATAATTTGTCTTCTTGGGATGAAATTAGCTTGGTGATTCCCTACTAAAGAGTGTAGAAAAGGTTTGATACGATTTTTAACCACTTTTATCAGGACTATATAGTAAACTGAAAGCAAGCTCATAGGCTGAAAGTTATTGATTAAGGCCGGCTTGTTCTTTTTAGGGATAAGACAAATTAACGCCATACAAAAGTAAGGATCAACCCCTTTCCGTTTAAAAGCTTCCTCCATAAACTGATGCAGAGACCACTTGATGATATCCCAATATTTTTGAAAGAAAATAGGAGTTAACTCATCAATACCAGGCACCTTTATAGGCTTCATACTAAACACTGCTTTCACTATAAGAAAATTAGCAAATAGCAATGGAAATTAGCAACCGAATTTGTTGAATTTCCGTTGGTAATAAAAATTAGCAACGGAAAATAGCAACAGAACATTCGGTTGCAAATTTGGTGGTTGGTATTTTTAGCAATAAAAATTATTTTCTATTGCTATTTTTACCAATTGAATTAGAATTTTTGTTGCTATATTTAGCAACCGAAATAAATTTTCGTTGATATATTTAGCAATCGAAATAAGTTTTCGTTGCTATATTTAGCAAGCAAAATTAGTTTCCGTTATATATTTAGCAACCAAAATCAGTTTCTGTTGCTATTTCTAGCAACCGAATTGAAGTTTCGGTTGCTAAATTCAGCCAAAATTATAAAAAAATTGAGACGGAATTTTCGTCGCTATTCCGTCACTAAATTATTGTTGATTTTGATGAGAGGTTGACGGGACTCTTCATGCTTTGCAAATTCCAAAATTTCCATTAAAAAACAGCCACAGCTGAAAGAAAGTTGAATAATATTTCACAATTAGCTCAATATTGCAATAAAAAAACAGCCACAACTGAAAGAAAGTTGAATGATGTTCCAATTCAAACTAATAAATGAATGTACGACGTCAATGAAATGCTAAAGCAGAGCAAACCATACATCCCATAATTATCACATCCTAATTTGCAGAACCATCTTCATTTTCAGAAAGTAATATGCTTCCAGTAAATCCAGTGACTAAAACAAAAGTGAGTGAAACCACCTTGCAGATCAAAATCTTCTACATATCTGCCTTTCATGAATGAGAACCTTGCTTCCTCAGATCTCCTCGATTCAACTGGAGATGCACTAATTAGATCTCGAAATTCCATGACATATGCTCCTGTCCATTGGCTTCCTTTACACAATTAAATTCCAAAAAGGAAGCATTCAGAAATTAAAGCATACATAAAATTTTGACAGATAATCAATTACATTTTAAGCATAAAATTATGAAGTATGCCATCTACCAATTTGAATTCCTTGATAATCCATTCACTTTCCAGCTAATTTAAAATTTCATGATGTAATGGACATGTTTAGACAATCTTTAAGAGCGTCGCCACTCTCTAGCTGCCATGCACTCAACCAAAATTAGAAACCTTGGAAACAAAAAATGGATTTGAAGAAAAACATGAAAAGAAAGAGAAAAAGTACCAGAGGAGTGAAAGAGGTCATTGCAGGAGGTCGTATGGGGATCATTTTGCATGAAGAAGGAAGGAAACGACATGAGATTAAGCTTGGAAGAAGGCTGATTGTGAGATTGGGTTTGGCCACCTAAATTTAGACTCAACCCCAACCCAAATCCATCATCTTTGTCTGCCATGGTTTAGTTTGAAATTAAAAATAAAAGAACAAAAAAAATTGAATTATTTATACCTAGGGCAATAGGGCAAAATTGAAAATAAATTCGGTTACCAAAATAGCAACGGAGTAATATTTTCATTGTTATTTTAGCAACCGAATATGAATTCCGTTGCTATTTTCATTGAAAATGTAAATTAGCAACGAAATTCTATTCGGTTGCCAAATTAGCAACAGAATCTGATTTCCGTTGCTAATTTGGAACTGAATTTTTCTAATTAGTAATTTAGCAACCGAATACCAACGGAATTTTTTCGTTGGTAAAATAGCAACAAAATTTGAATTCCATTACTATTTTACCAACGGAAAAAAATTCCGTTGGTATTTTTGGTCCCAAAGATTTTCCACATGCTAGCAACTAAAAAATAATTCCATTGGTATTTTTAGATCCAAACTTATTCCACCTCCTTGGCACAAAAAATGCCAACCGAATTCAGTTTCCGTTACAAAAATAGCAACGGCATTTAAATTCGGTTGCAATTTTAGCAATGAAAAAATTTTTTCGTTGCTATTTTTCGTTCCAAAATTTATCCGCCAAACGTTGGCGCCTTTTTAGCAACGGTTTAAGAGTTATGTTGCTAATTTCCATTGCTAAATTTTGGCGCCAATAATTTCCTCCACTTTTAGCAACGAAAAATAACCAAATATATTTTTGTTGCTAAATTTGTAATGTTTAACCAAATTTAGTAACGGAATATATTTTCTGTTGCTAAATAGCAACATATTCATTTTCCGTTGCTAATTTAGCAACGAAATCAATTCCATTGCTATATTTCCGTTGCTATTTTCAGATTTTCTTGTAGTGTTAATGAAGTTCTTCAAACTTAATTGGGCTCGATATGACAACCTTAATAGCCTTAGACACCTTCGAAAATTATTACGGATAGGATAAATTGGAGCCCCACAAACATCTTCCGTTTAAAGAGAGTTAAAAAAAAACCCCATAACATGATTTTTGAGAACATCATGATCAAACGAGCAAACCCCCTCAACCACCATCAACCCATGAATATAATTCTTATGTCTCCTTATTCTAACCTTGTTATGAAAATAAGATGTATTTTTGTCTCCAGCTAGGAGCCAATTTGTACTAGATTTTTGTTTCCAATACACTTCCTCCTGCAATAAAATCCTCTCCAGCTCTACCCTCAAATTACTCCCCAAATTCTCCAGAAAGGTCAACCTTGAATGCTCTAAAAATCTCTCAATACCTGCAATTCTAGACATAATCTTCTTTTTCGATAAGTAAAACACCCGAAGACCTCCCTGCTCTATCCACTGGTCTTAAGCTGAAACTCTTTAACCGTGTCTATCAAATTACCAGAATTTACTCAAATCGAGCGCACAAATCTATGAAAATCATTATACAAGGTCCAAACAGCATTAAATTTGAAACTGCGTTCAACCAATCTGTTAACTCCATTAGACAATGACAACAAAATAGGTCTATGATTGGACTTTAAATGAGGTAAATGAAAAAGTTTAGCCATAGAGAAACTTTCCAACCAACTCAAATTACAGATGGCTCTATCAAGATGTTCTATAACCAAACCCTGTCTCTATGTGAATTTGGGCCCGACAAAACCCATATCCACCATTTGACACAAGTTGATAAATTGAGCAAACAAAGAGCAAGGTTTACTACCCCTACTTGAACATCCTGTTTTTTCACAATCATGTAAAAAAGAGTTAAAGTCCCCTATAACAGCCCAAGGTTCCGCAATAGAATAAGCCCAAGGTTCTCCCTTTTAAAAATGGAGCTTCCCTAATGCTTTTCAGCACCTTTTTATCTGGCGATTTCCCCTTGGCTAACGAGGTACCTTTGAACCTAGCACCTTGTCCTTGATTCTTATCGCTAATGGACTTAACACTATCAGGATACTGCACTATGATGGTCATATGAGATTTCGGGTCAAGAATATCCGACACCCCATTACTACATGTTACCTCGGCTCTGACTTTTATGATGGATATAATTCCTTTCAATTTTAACATCAAATTTTTTTATCTAGAAAGCTCCCCAATCCTCACACATAAAAATAAGTAAAAATACATATAAAAAAGCAATCAATTCGTGCAATGCCCTGCACGGAATCTAATATTTCAAAAATATATTAGCCCAATAATAAATAAAAGACTTAATTTGATTGAACGAAATAGGATACAACCCAAATAATTTAATTTAATTTCAATTTTAATTCGATTTTCAATTCAGTTCAGATCTATTTTTTATTGCGCAGTCCTACTTTCACTGAAATATCCCTTGGGTAAATTAAGTGTCGCCGCCGCTGCCGGTACCGGCTGATTAGAAAACAGCACTAAATTCGGAATTAGATTTCGAAAAACCCAATACTTGGAAAGTAGTTTTCCGAAACAACATTATTTTGAGTCAAATTTCAGAAAGTAAAAACCCTTTGAACTTCCAACTGGGTTTCCGAAATAGAAAAAGAATAAACAATTTGGGGTCTGCTACTTCTGGATGAGCTGGTTCTGCCATTATCAATTTATATAATTATACATAGCTGCCAAGTTATTTCCTCTCTCTGTTGTTATTCTGTTGCTAACATTATCGCATAATATTGACAAATGGTAACTACAATTCTTTTTCTGTTCATCCTATGAGCTTTGCTATAATTTACGCCCGCTTTATCAACTTACATTAGTTTTTAGGTTAAATGGCACCTAGAGTAATCCAACGCCCGTAACATAACTCCTGGATGAAAAAGAAAAATCAGGGAGTTTTCAACCTCTTCACATTGTGAAACAGGAATCCTTTAATTGCTTGATGACATTCGATTTAGTTCCGTCGGCGATCCCCGTTATCATGTATCCTTGTGTTTCTGTTCCTCTAGCTAGGGTAGAGCAATATATTATAGATTGAAAGAATTATATAAATAGAGTTTAAAATCTTCGCATATTAGGAACCAGCCCGGTGTTTAGCTATGTATACGACTTTTCTTGGGATGACTGATTAACTGCAATGGGAATGAGCAGCACCTCTTTACCCTAAACAAGCGGGCACAATAGAGCTTGCAGTTGCTGTCTATCTTTGCTCGATCACTAAACCGTCGGTCTTAACTCCTTTTTTCATTTTCAGTCAGCAATTTTTTTTTTAAGTCCATCAATCAGTAGTGGAATAGTCTCACCAGCTCGTAGATTAGTCCACTAGTGGGTGAGTAGAGTCTTTGCTTTCTTTGGTGGGCACACAGCAAGAAGTTGCTCTGTCAACACCGCTCTAGGCGCACGCAATCAGCTCAGGAAGAGCAAACTCTAACTAGCGAAGTGAGGCAATCAGCTCAACGGAAAGAGAGGGGCATAAATATTATACGTAAAATTATATTCATTGTTTAGCTAATTTTAAGGGCTGAATTGGAGATGCTTTTCAGTTAATTGTTTAGTTAAATTTTGACAAATGGATCTCGCTACTGTTACAGTGGGTTTCAAATATTTATTTATTTATTTATTATCTACCTAGCATTTTGTCACAGCTCAATTCCTGAATACAATTGAGTACTGGGTGTTAAAAATTCCTCATTCAAAGTGCTGAATGAAATTCAAACGTTTATAATGAAGCAGCCACCTGATTCTTCTTGGCAGTTGCCAGGGTTTTGTGCAATCTAAAATTGATTACTGTTCATAATTTTATATACAACCCATATATTTTCTCTGATATTTCACTGCAGATGGAACCAACAATCAGATGTATTCCATTCATCAACAATGTGGGACTACACACGGCTGAAGCTAATGTACCAGAAATGGAAGCTTTCCTCCTTTCCATTGATGAATTATTCTCAAAAGTTAATGAGGTGAACCTCACAAATCCATTGCTAAATAAGACAATTTCATTTAATGTAATTATAAAATTTTGCACTTTAGCAGTTTCTTCTTGATTCATTTATATATATATTTTGATACTGTCATCTAAAATCTAAGACAGACCGTTCATCTATTGAAGAGCACGTGATTCGCTTTTTTTTTTTTTCCTGTAATTTTGTTAAATAAAGGGCACTCGCATTCATTGCAAAGAGAAACTGTTTGTATCCTGTGATTCTCAATCCACATTATGAGACTTAGGAAGAATTTACTTGGGTTGTCTTTTCCTGCCTATCATTGTCATGCTGATAGTGCTCAATGTTTAATTGCATGTTGAAGTATGGTGAATTCTGATGATTTGCTTGCAGCTTGAGCAAGAGGTGGATATAGTTGAACAATTCTACACAACTGCAGATAACAAGCAACTAAATAATGCTAAATGTAGCTCAATCATGAAGGATAAATTCAATGAAAAATATTTGATGATCACTGAAAAGCAAAAGCGACATGCATCAAACATAGAAGCAGCTGCTGAAAGGAGAATGCAAGAACTTATGCACCAGTTTGCAAAAATATTTTTTCAGGCAAGTATCAGCAGTTTTGTAGTTCTATTTGAATTTCTGATGTGTTAGCACGTTGCAAATACTTTTAGTTTTCCATAAATTGTGAAGCACGCATGCATTCCACATTTGGTTTTGTTAAAAGCTTGAATTTGACATCCAATTAGAAATTTGACACTGAATTGAAGTTCTGTTATTTTTTCTGTTTCAACTCCTGTTATTTTCCCTTTTCATAATTTCTTTTTGTTCTTAAGAGGTATGGAAGGTTCTTTGGTTTTTCCCTTAGTGTTCATAGTTGTTAAGGATATTGATTTGCCCAAAAAAGTGGCTGTTCATGGCCAGATCTCTATCATGGCCACATGATCTTGTGCAAGGTGGTGACTTCATTCTCTCTGCCTTGGACAGATGAACTTGTCAACAAAACGCACTCTGAAATACAAGATGATTGATGTGGATGTATTTCCCATGTTCAACCCTTTGTTGACTAGAGAGTGAGGGAATTGAACAGCTACCCAGAATTGTAATATGTAAAAAGGATAGGACAACCAACTTACTAAGAGCCTAATCTGTGGTTGCAATACAGTTGATCTTTTCTTTGAATTAATTTCATCATCCTTTTTGGGTAAACCAAAATTTCTTGGACTTCACTATGTTTATTATAACTCTAGGAAGTTTAATTCTGTTGAATTTGTAATATGGCTCATTTGGATGGTGTTAAAGATAGCTGGATAGGTCTCTAAATCTTTTGATAATGGTGATGCTTTATGCTTCTAGAGGACTAACTAGGATTACAATTTGGATTCCTGGGCTTATAAACTGTGAGATTGTGGGTCTTCCTTTCCCTTTGAGTGGGTGTAGGTCCACATTGGAGGAAGCTGACTTCTTGACCAAGAGGATATTTGTTTCATGTATTACTTTGAGAGCCACTTTGACCCTTGAGTTCATGGGTTGGAGATGCTCTTTTCCCCTGCTTTCTATTAACTATATTTTCCCTCTTATCAATTTTTCATTCAAGATATTTCACTTAGCTGTTTTTCTACAGTGATGAATGTCACTAAATTAATGAGGCCTGCGGTGAAAATATAGTCCTTTTATAATATCAAATGCATGTTGATATAATCATGTCCTAGCTTTGAAAACTCTGATCAATGCTAATCATATTTATAACCTTCACCCAATCAAAGAATTTGATATGTTTGGTAATCACATCTCTTGGTCAGGTCACTCAGCACGGGTGGGCATGGCCTTTCATGCAACCAGTGGATGCTGTGGGTCTTGGTTTGCATGACTATTATGAGGTAATCCTTACTGTTACTGCAGAAATTTTCCAGCATTTTTTTCATCAATTAAGACAATTATTTCTATTTCTTGTTCTCATTCTTATTTCTTATTTGTCATTTTCCCCCTCACACTTAATATGGTTCTCTTGGCAAATAAGCATAAAGAAACCTTCAACTCATGGCTTGGCATGATCAAAACTACAAGTCCAACACTTTGTTTGCCCCTACAACCTAGAGCTTTTTATGCAGATCAGTCAATCTCAATGTTCTTTTCATTTTTTTGCCACATAACTAGAAATAGGTCCTTTCAATCATGTGATTGCTGAATAAGAATTAGAATTTTTTTTAAAGCTAAAGAAAAAAGTGAAAGCAAGAAAACAAAAACAAAGTCTTTCACTATTTTGAATTTAAATACGTATTTCAGTGTTGAGAGAATCCTGTTTGGGACCGAGAAAGGACAGAAACAAGGGATTTTCATGACCCTAAAACCAAGAAAACCAGCATCTTTTCTCTAACAGAAAGGCTCCCTTTACACATTTTGTATGATTCTTTAGAAAGCATAGAATAAAGCAAAGATACTGGGACATTTTTTTGGATATCTGTTTCCAGGTTTATTGATTGGTTAAAGAAGTTGAAAAAGCATTTTTTTTTCCTTGTTTTGCTGAAAGTGGTTTATGGTTTAGCTCCTACGTTCATTTGGTTTTTCAAATTATTAGCTCTCCCACTCTCTCACTTATGGATGTTTAAGTGTTGTTTCTTGTATGTGATATTGGGTTATTTACCAAATGGAAATTTTAAGAGCCATAACTTGAGCTATTAAGCTATCTAACTATTTGCAAGATTACAACTGAAAGATTTTAGTTTATAGAATTTGTTACAAATCATCTTTGGTTGTCCAGTTTCACATATTTTAACTAATCTTTTATCAATACCAGAATCTGAATTATTTGGAGTTCTATTAGCGTGAGTAGTTTGCATAAAATTTGTTGACCCTAAACAAAGTGCTTCTTAAATTTGTCTTTATGTATCTTTCTTTTGCTGTTAAACTATCATAATTTTAATTTTTCAACAACTTGCTACAGCAGTATATTAACTAAATATCACAATTAGTTCGTTTTCTCTTCTGCTTTTGGTATTTGATCTCAATTAAAACACTTAAGGTTTGACTACCAGGTTATTGAAAAGCCTATGGATTTAGGTACAATTAAAAAGAAAATGGAGGCTAAAGATGGCTCTGGATACAGGAATGTCCGGGAAATATATTCTGATGTTAGACTGGTCTTTAAGAATGCAATGAAATACAATGATGAACGGGATGATGTCTATAAAATGGCCAGAACTTTATTGGGCAAGTTTGAAGTGAAGTGGCAGCAACTTTTGCCTAAAGTTGATGAAGAGGTACCCCCCCCCCCCCCCCCCCCCCCCCCCCCCCCCCCTCCCCATTTGGATCATGATTTCATGTTTCCTTTTCAAGGGAAGATATCAGATTTCTTAATCTTTATTTTAGTTGTTTGGACTGTTTGGAGGTAAATCACTTATTTGAACGCCTGCAGGAGAAAAGACATGCAAAGGACAAAGCAGCAGTAAAAGAAGCTATGAAACTAGCTCAAGAAGCTTCACTTGCCAAGATGGTTAGCTATTTGAGTAATGACGTATGTAGAAACGCAAACTCTAAGTTAATAGAAAGTTTAATGAAATTCTTAACCTTTAATTTTTTTTTTTTTCCTTCAAAACGATTATAAATTCCACCAAATGCATACTTATGCTTGTTTATTCAAAAGTTAAATCTCATACGAGCAATTTATATATGTTACATGCTTTTTAATCCTTTTTCTTTTTCTTCTTTTTTTTTCAGCTTCGTGAGGTTGATGTGCAACTGGGGGAACTCAAAAGACTGGTAGTTCAGGAATGCAGGTTTGTTTGGATGGCCATCTGGCAATTTTCACTTTCTTATCATATTATTTTCAATATATGTGTGTGCTGATGCAATTACTAGTATATGTTTGGTCAGTGATGCTGTTTTCTGTTTCAAGTTAAAATTAACTGACTTTGAATAAGCATGCGTTGAGAGTGGTTGCTTTCGGTGGGGGGATGCTCTTTGTACTATTTGGACATTTTGCAGAGAAGTGCTCCTAGTTTTAGGTTCCAAGAACCTTAGATAATTTTGGTTTATGGACTTCTAACATTAATGGGAAATAGTTGGTGGAAATAGTGTATGACCACGTAAACACAGGATAAGCAGAATTGGGATGGATGAAAGATCAAGAAAGAGACCCAAAATGTTGGATATCTTAATATGTAAACATAGTTTCTTTACCTGTTGTACATCATATTCTTAACATTTTGAGTCTCCATTCACATGAATTTCAGTCATGTTTTCAATATACTCTTCAGTTTTCAGTGCTTAAACACATGAACTTTGCATGTTTGCTGAAAGACATACTGTTTCAATTCTTCAAAACCAATCATGAAGCCATCGACTAACTCAAGGAATGCTTCAATGAGACTTTTTTGTTTCTTTTCTGGTCTTCTGTCTGAAGTTGGACATCAGCCAATTTAATTTATTGACAGATCTTTATCATCTCTCAATATGTAATGCTGTTCATTCTCACAATTTTCCTTTTCCAAGCTCCATTATTTTGCATTTTCTCGAAGTACTGAGTTCATTTAGTTCAAAGGTATTACAAGGAACAAGGAGAACTTTGTATTGATTTTGGTGTGCATGATTAGGGGGGCTCATTAGGATCTATCATGACAAATATGGTTATTATGCAAAAGAGTTGTTCTTCTGTTTTGCATGACCTTGACTGACATCCAACATTGTTAAAGAGATTTTATGTGGATAGTTATTGAGATTTGACAAACGCTTTAGAGATGAGGTTTAATGTAGGAGTAGATTAGGGTCTGACAATTAGTTTTTGAGCATAAGAGCAGGATTAGCAAGAGGCTACTATAAGTCTGAACAGCTAGAATGTTAGGGTTTCAGGCATTGATTTGATGGTCATGGCTAAGAAAATAGATGGGAATTTGGAAGGTTTCTAAAATCTAGGAAGGAGGAATATGGAATTGAAATAATACTAAAACAAGATCCAGCGAGCTAATTGGGTATTGGGAACACTGCCTGAGGTATTGTTGTTGAACAGGGACATAGGAGTATGAGGTGTTTTTGCAGTCATGCCTTTCAAATTAGGACAAAATAATCATATGATAAAGTCTGTAGAAAATAACAGATGATTATATGAACTTGAGCATAGGATCAGGAATTGGGAATTACTTAAACTAGTTATTCTCTGGACTGATCTGAATAACTTTGTTAACAGTCTCATCCTTTTTACTGGTTACTAGATGATTTTTGCTACCTGCAATTTTACTTATATCCTTTGTTTAATTTATTGTTTTGAATGGAAGAACAATATGTATGTCACAGTTCCTTACACTACAAAACTGAATAGTGACAATGTCTATATACTGGCACATTTTTTTGTATGTGTACTCGTCCATGTTCAGTGTAAGAGCTTCATAAGCCTTCAAAGTGGATATTTTCTTGACATCATGAGATATGAAGCCAGTACTCTGCTCCTAAGAGCATCTATCTTGTTGATGTGTCTATGTATGCTTTTCATTTGTGGTCTGATATGCTTGTTGGTGAATTGCTGGTCAATATATCTGCAGTTCATTGTTTCAATTTCTCTCTTAAAATATCAATGCTTACTGATGCAAATGTTGATTCAGAAAAACAACTATTGAAGAGAAAAAGAAACTTGCGGCAGCTCTCACTCAATTGTCTCCTGAAGATCTGAATAGGGCTCTGGAGATAGTTGCTGATGATGATCCAAGTTTCCAAGCAACAACTCAAGAAGTGGTCCTTGACATGGATACTAAGGTGGAACTTTCCAAATTCTGGAAATGCTCTGTATTACTGTTCAGTATATTTGGATTCCTTAATTAGATCATTGTTATAATGGCCAATCTGCAGAAGAATAATTTCTATATTTATGTTTCCACTGGCAGAATGAATTGACGCTATGGAGGTTAAGGGTTTTTGTGAAAGATGCACTGGGAGTTATGGGCAGGAACTGCACAGGCATGGATGCTAAGGACACCAACTTCGGTACCAAGAATAGCAAGAATGCCATCCCCCCGGTCACCACTAACAAACGAAGAAGAGAGACCTGCAATGTTATTAACAGGACACACTGTAAGAAGACTATGAAGATCTCTCATATTTCATGATTTTACATTTCTGGACATTGGCTTTTTCTTTGGTCTCGCTTCTTATGACGTTGGCTACATAATATAAGTTGTCCGGGTTGTTGAGAAGCTGTTATGTCCTGCAGTAAGAACATTTAGTATGTTTGATGCATTTGTATATCCATAAGCTGTTATGTCCTCTAATTTCTCCACTGACAAGATTATGCAGTTGAGGCTTTTTTAATGCATTTGTATATTCAGAGTTGGTATGTTTTGACAAGTATGCAACGTAAAAACAAAAGATACTAGCTAACAGCGTTTGTTGTGGAAATTTGTCTTAATAGCAACACATCAGTAAAATGTGTGAATATTGTGGAATTTTTTTTTTTTTTTTATTAATGGCAACACATCGATGGGAGCTGATATGCTCGTGTGTTCGTGAACGTGAGTTTCATCTGCCAATATGAAATAATGAATTGGTTTGAGTGGATTTAAACTGGGCGTGAGCAAATGTTTATCACGAGTTATAAACAGATTGAGTCATGGCTTGAACGGTCCACTGCTAAACATGTCATAAAATGTCAGAAAGTCCGAAAGTGAACACAGGCTGAGTTTTTTGATTTTTTTTTAATTACAATTAAAATAAATATACATATACATATATGCTAAATATAAAAACAATTACATTTATATTCAAAATTGTTGACGGATACATTTAGTTTCTTATTTGTAGAAGTTTGTAATAGTTATATTTTACTTTTTTTAGTTAGATTTATTCTTTTTTTTTTGTATAAATACCTATGTAAATTTCATAGTCAATACATCTTTTGGAGAATAATAAAAATTTTTCAAAATTTACTTGATATTAGAGTCATACTGTCATTTTTGAAGGTTGAATTTTCCCTTCTACAGTAGGTTACAGTACACATTTTTTCGGCAACAGTGGGCAAGTGTAAAGAGGCCACATTTCGTTCCTCTGTTTACGTCA
>JBBPFJ010001312.1:0-16069 GCA_037975025.1 Excoecaria agallocha | reverse complement strand
CATGCTTCATAAAGATCAATGCTAGCTGATCGATAGGTCAACCTCCTTAGAAGGGTTAAAATCAAGAGCTGAACACATTGAGCCTTGTTGAGTTGAATGGTAGACGTTGAGGACCAGGTATGTCACACCATACTTGATAAAGATAAATGTCGGCTTATTAGCATATCAAACTTCCTTTGAGTTGAACTATCAATGCAAGCTTGTCGGCATGTTAACTTCATTTGATAAGTGATTAGTGCTAGCTTTTCGACATGCAAAATTGTTTGAAAGACGTTATGCTTGCTAAGAGACTTTCGATGCCTTTTGAAGAGGGGTTTGTGCTCACTAAGAGATTTTGGATGCCTTTCAAAGTGGAATTTGTGCTCATTATGAGACTTTAAAGGATTTGAAAGATTTATTGCTCATTAGAAGACTTTGAATGCCTCTCAAAGAGGACTTTGGTTTCTATTACTCCAAATCTTTGAATGCCTCTCAAAAAGGACTTTAGATTTTTTATTGCTCCAAAGAGACTTTAAACGCTTCTCAAAGAGGACTTTGATTTTTTTTTCTTTGTGCTTGCTCATAGGTGAATGGACTTTAAAATTTTTAGTGCCTCATAACAGGACTTTTTGAGTTTTAAAATTTTTAAGTCTTGAACATTTTGGGTTATTATATTTTGGTTAGTTACAAGACTTTGGGTTTTTGGTGTATTCCAAATCTTAAAATTTTGATGCGTTTTAAGACTTTGAACTTTAAATTTGTATTTAAGATTTTTGGATTTTTAATTCATTTTAAGGTTGTGAGTTTTTAGTACAGCTCTTAAAAGGACTTGATGCTCTCAAAGAGACTTTGAATGTTGGGCTTAATGCTTTAAAGAGACTTTAGATGCCTCATAAAGAGGACTTTATGCTCACGAAGAGACTTTAGATGCCGGGTTTAATGCTTTAAAGAAACTTTGGATGCCTCATAAAGAGGACTTTATGCTCTCACAGAGAGACTTTGGATGCCTTTTGAAGAGGACTTTGTGCTCATAAAGAGACTTTGGATGCCTTTCGAAGAGGATTTTGTGCTCACGAAGAGACTTTAGATGCCTCTTAGAAAGGACTTTGTGCTCACAAAGAGACTTTGGATGCTAGCAAAATGCATTTTGTTTTTGTTTATTTGAGTCTGTTTGTTTTGTTCTTGTATTTGTTTGCCATTATGTTTGTTTTTTTTATTTTTCCTTTTGAGATATGAGAATTTACACTTTGGGCGTGTTTTCAATATTTACATTTTGGGTGTCTTTGTACATTTTGGGATATATATTGAATTTTTACATTTTGGAATGTATATTTATACTGTTTCAAATGTGTTGGATTTTTACATTTCAAATGTATATTGAGTTTATACAGTTTGAGTGTATATTGAATTTTTTTACATTTTTGAATGTATATTGAATTTATACAGTTTAAGTGCATATTGAAATTTTACATTTTGGGATCATTTCAAGGCCTTGAAACTTTTAGCATGTTAAGTATTTACAGAATTTGTATTCTTTATACATTTGCATTTTTAAAGTATTCATAGGAGTTTTTATACAGTTGAAGGATTAGGGTTTTTATACATTTGAATTTTTATATGTTTAAGTTTTTGTACATTTATTTTGTGGCATGTTCAAGTGTACATTTTAGGAAAAAAGTCTTACTTGATTGCCCCCGCTTTCTAAAATACTACCTTGGATTGGCATAATTTCTCCCATGGGAACTTTATTATGATTTGATGGACCATTGTGAAGTTATCATTGATGTATGGAATCCATTTGTATTTTCCTTGCAAGAAATTACTCGTGTGAGTATGCAAAGAGGATTATATATATGTAGTATAAGTGTAAAAATTCATGTGTGTACGCACAATTACGCATATGACTTATGTGTGGTGAGTGTTACATGTGGTGTGTGCAAAGAGCTGCTTGCATAGAAGTACCCAAAATTTAAAGTAATTATAACTTACTAAATACTTTTAACTTGAATTTTACTCATCTTTAAATAAGTTGAATGAACCACATTCTCAACTAGTTTAATCTCAATAAAAGGAATTAAGGAATCATTCTCAATGAAGGAATAGGAGAACAGGTATGTCAATACCAATGTCTATTGAACCAATAAATAAGCACAAAGCATACCAAATAATTTTTGTGTATGTATGCCGAAGGCCAAAACAAAATTTTTGTCTTTTGAAAATAAAATTTGGATGCAAAGTTGGTGATGAGGTTTAACTCAAATGCATAAATGCATTCATGGCTTCCCACTTAGAGCTCAAGAAGCACCATATACCTCTTCTTACATATCAAACCTTACTAGAAGGTCATCTTCGCTAGGTTGGATGAGATTGAACCCAGAATTAGGAGGTCTTACATTGGTTGTAACTTTAGGCTTGGGTGAATGGCTATCAATGAAAGGTCAAGTTGCTAGAAGAAAATGACCACTATGCTTCTTTTAATTTACAAAAAGACTATTATCTACCTATTTATCCACTTTCAAAGCTTTCTCACATTTAGCTTTGATGATCATTAATTAGCCAAAGCACTCTCACATTTGGCTTTGATGATTTTTGATTCGCTAAAGATTATTCTAAGGGTAATAGCTCAAGGTTTTCCTTTTTTCTTTCCTTTTCTTTTCTTCTTTTCTTCTTATTTTCTTTTTCTTATTTTCTTCTTTTTCAAGTTGATTTCATCAAATAAGCTCAATTCTCTATGAGCAAAATTTATACAAAGGATTGGTAGAAATTAAACTTTCTTATTCTTGAAATGTGAAATTATCTTTACCATAATGGTTCTTTTTCCTAAGGGGAAGCTAAAATCATTTTGGATGAGGGGGTCATTTTAATGTGTGTAACAATAAAATGAGCATGGATTCAGCATGCTTGAAATAAAGGCTCAATGGGCTGACTAGCGACTATGAAATTAGGGTAGGAGAAAGTCATTTAGAGAGTTGTACAAAGAGGGGTTGCTTGAATCATTCTCCAAGTCCCTTCTCATATTGGGGTTACTTTGATGGGTAATTAAAAGGTTTTAGTGCTCTTAGCAAGTTCTACCGAATCCTCTCAATTACAAATAGTTTTTTTTTATTTCCAAAACTAGCTCGAGGTGCTCAAAGTTTAGAAATTGCATAGTGTAACAAAGGTTTTTATGTAATTTAGTAGATAGAGGTAAAATATAACTACCTCTTACTCAGCTCATATTTGAATGAAACACAAATTTCTAAGATTGAGTTTAAAACCATTCAGAGTTGAGAATTACTCAAATGAAATAAAATTTCAAATTGAAAGTAAATTAACAAGAAATAATTATATCAAAATCTTGGACATAACTTAGCAACATAAATTTAACTTATGGAGTAAATTATTTTAATTAAGAATACTTTTTGTAATTGGGAAAAGGATTGCATTGTGGTGGTCATCTTGAAAGCATCAGGGAGGTAGTGATCCTCAAATCTCCAAGCTTTGCAATTAGCGTGTTATACAGGAAGACCTAGGAGTTTTATTAAGAAAAGGATATCAGAGTACGCTTTCTCTTTACCTGTGAAGTTATATGTATAGCAATGTACAAAAAATTATGTGTGCATATAGAATTATATGTGAAGCGACATGCACAAAATTATATAAGAAATGTACATAAGAAATTATACACATGTGATAAATTATGTGTAAAGTATGTGCAAGAGGGATTATGTGTGATAACAAATGCAGAACATTTTCAAAATGCACACAAAGAAGAGTGTGTATATGTGTGCAAACAAATGCAAAAAGTTATATGCATCAGAACACTCATGTTAAAAGAAGGTATATAGAATGCATGTAGAGAAACAAGAATGTATGCATGAAATGCAAAAATTCATAGCCTACACCATATGTGGTTAAGGGGTTTCATCCTAGATGTGAGTTGGCTAATTGTCCCACACGTGTCTTCCTTAGAGCTCTTGGTCTTCAGGCAAGCTTCTTCTAGTTATCTCCCCTTAGTTTTTTTTGCTTTGCCTTCTTTCTAAGTACTCTTATTATTTTTAAGGGAAATAACCCATCTCATTCTAGCCAAAGATAATCTACCCTTTTACAGATTGCACATACCATTTGATGTCCCCAAACATTTAAAAAAGTGTCATCTAAGTGAAAACATCATGAAGTGTTGTCGGTTCTACCTTGGGATTAAGCCCACTTCAACATGTGTCTCAATGTATGCCATAGGTTTCTCTTAACTGGTTAACCATATGTTCATGCCTAGCTTATACATGTGTTCTTATCTTCATGCACCATATAGCAATAGCAGTGATAATGACTAAACATGTGATACAAAAACACAGATCTTAACTAAATCTTAAGGGTTGACACCTTGCGTGCATCTAACTCCTGTTATCCACCATCCTTTATGATTTTTCTTAAGATTTCGAATGAGTTGGTTTAGGTAAATTGGACTTGACATTTAGGCTTACTTATTTAGGTGATATGGGCTTTTTGTTTAGGTTTGCTGTTAGAAAAGATGGGAAAAACATACTATAATGTTTATGTTATTTCTTGGGCTGCCATTGTAGGTTCAGGTGAGGATTATTATTATTATTATTATTATTATTATTATTATTATTATTATTATTATTATTATTATTATTATTATTATTATTCCCCCAAATCTTAATTTAGGAGTCATAATGGATGCGTAGACACCATAACCTGAGGCAGCCTAGATCAGGGTTACCTGATGATGAGAAAATAGTATATTGCTGACAGCGGGTTTGGATCTTGAAGCTCTAATCATGAACTTATCATTTTCTCTTAAAGATTTCCATGGTTCTCTAAAAACGTTTGAATATTTTTGTGTATTTTAGCAAAATGGGTAAAAAACCTTGATTTTACACTATTAATGGTGACAAACGGCCATCTGTCACCTAAGGGACGACCGTCTATGGATCATAACCTCCAAAACAGTGTTAATTAAAGGCATTTTAGGGAATTTGAGATCTAGTAATGAGGGATGGTTGTCCCTCACTCATAGAAGCCCATCCCTGGGTTGAAACCCAGTTGTCCCACATTTTCCTAGAATTTAAAAAGGGAAGGTTTTTTAGATAGATATCGGGTCTAGATTTTAGGGATTTGATTCCCTAATCTGGTGATTTTAGATTTGTGATTGGGTTAAAACTATATCTTAGGTATAAAACAAAAAGATTAGGGTTTTTGAAAAGGAGAGAAATCATTATTTTTTAAGAAAAGAAGCCATTTGAGATGAAAGAAAAATCAATTTCTTTTCTCTCTCTAAAAAGCTTATGCCTTAAACCTTTTTGAAAAACAAAGAACAAATTTCACACTATTTTTTAGAATCAAGGAAGATTATTTGGAGCAAAGATCTAGACTTCAGAAATCATAGAGTCAGAATATCTCCTGAGGGTAATATTCTAGGCTCATTTGTATCTTTCTCTCTCTATCATTTATACACTCAATTACATGATCATTTGAATGTCAATCTGATTTGTTTTTGGTTGTTGAGAATTAATAATATGCTTGTATTGTTAAAATATGATTCGTTCCTAGTTTATCTGACATACTAAAGGCATGATGATCAACAAAGGATTCCTCCATTGTTGCTTTGAAATCTCCCTTTTTAGTATGTATATATGGTGTATTTCTTCAATTTTAATGTAATTTCAAGTATGTTTTGGTGTTTTAGTATGTTTTAACATAATTTGCTGATCAATTATTGTATACCTAGGGCTAAAATGTTTATTTGTATCATTTCTTGCATTTTCTCTGCTATTCTGTAATTATTGCTCTGTTCTGTGAGGGATGGGAAGAACCCTCACCCAAAGGATTGGATGTCATTTTTCCTTCTTCCTGGCCATCCCTCACTCTCGCCTGGCCATCCTTTGCTCCCTTTTGGCCATCCTTGGATTTTTTAGGTTATTTTTTTATGTATTTTAGGACCTTTAATGTCTTTTGTTTCAATGTCTATTTTATACTATATTTGTGTGACTAAACATGTGATACAAAAACACAAATCTTAACTAAATCTCAAGGGGTGACACCTTGCGTGCATCTAACTCCTGTTATCCATCATCCTTTATGATTTTTCATACGATTTCGAATGAGTTGGTTTAGGTAAATTGGACTTGACATTTAGGCTTACTTATTTAGGTGATATGGGCTTTTTGTTTAGGTTTGCTGTTAGAAAAGATGGGAAAAACATACTATAATGTTTATGTTATTTCTTGGGTTGCCATTGTAGATTCAGGTGAGGATTATTATTATTATTATTATTATTATTATTATTATTATTATTATTATTATTATTATTATTATTATTATTATTATTATTATTATTATTATTATTCCCTCAAATCTTAATTTAGGAGTCATAATGGATGCGTAGACACCATGACCTGAGGCAGCTTAGATCAGGGTTACCCGATGATGATAAAATAGTATATTGCCGACAGCGAGTTTGGATCTCGAAGCTCTGATCGTGAATTTATCATTTTCTCTTAAAGATTTCCATAGTTCTCTAAAAACATTTGAGTATTTTCGTGTATTTTAGCAAAATAGGTAAAAAACCTTGATTTTACACTATCAATGGTGACAAACGGCCATCTGTCACCTGAGGGATGACCGTTTATGGGTCATAACCTCCAAGACAGTTTGAATTAAGGGCATTTTAGGGAATTTGAGATCTAGTGATGAGGGATGGTTGTCCTTCACTCATAGAAGCCCATCCCTGGGTTGAAACCCAGGTGTCCCACATTTTCCTAGAATTTAAAAAGAGGAAGGTTTTTTAGATAGATATCGGGTCCAGATTTTAGGGATTTGATTCCCTAATCTAGTGATTTTAGAGTTGTGATTGGGTTAAAACTCTATCTTAGGTATAAAACAAAAAGATTAGGGTTTTTGAAAAGGAGAGAAATCATTATTTTCTAAGAAAAAAAGCCATTTGAGATGAAAGAAAAATCAATTTATTTTCTCTCTCTAAAAAGCTAATGCCTTAAACCCTTTTGAAAAACAAAGTAGAAATTTCACACTATTTTTTAGAATCAAGGAAGATTATTTGGAGCAAAGATCTAGACTTCAGAAATCATAAAGTCAGAATATCTCCTGAGGATAATTTTCTAGGCTTATTTGTATCTTTCTCTCTCTACCATTTATACACTCAATTACATGATCATTTGAATGTTAATCCGATTTGTTTTTGGTTGTTGAGAATCAATAATATGCTTATTTTGTTAAAATATGATTCGTTCCTGGTTTATCTGACATATTAAAGGCATGATGATCAACAAAGGTTTCCTCCATTGTTGCTTTGAAATCTCCCTTTTTAGTATGTATATGTGGTGTATTTCTTCAATTTTAATGTAATTTCAAGTATGTTTTGGTGTTTTAGTATGTTTTAACATAATTTGATGATAAATTATTGTATACCTAGGGCTAAAATGTTTATTTGTATAATTTCCTGCATTTTCCCTGCTGTTCTGTAATTATTGCTCTGTTCTGTAAGTGAGGGATGGGAAGAACCCTTACCCGAAGGATTGGACGTCCTTTTGCCTTCTTCCTGGCCATACCTCACTCTGGCTTGGCCATCCTTTACTCCCTTTTGGCCATCCTTGGATTTTTTTACGTTATTTTTATGTATATTAGGTCGTTTAATGTCTTTTGTTTCAATGTTTATTTTATACCATATTTGTGTGACTAAACATGTGATACAAAAACATAGATCTTAACTAAATCTCAAGGGGTGACACCTTGCGTGCATCTAATCCTGTTATCCATCATCCTTTATGATTTTTCTTACGCTTTCGAATGAGTTGGTTTAGGTAAATTGGACTTGACATTTAGGCTTACTTATTTAGGTGATATGGGCTTTTTGTTTAGGTTTGCTATTAGAAAAGATGGGATAAACATACTATAATGTTTATGTTATTTCTTAGGCTGCCATTGTAGGTTCAGGTGAGGATTATTATTATTATTATTATTATTATTATTATTATTATTATTATTATTATTATTATTATTATTATTTTTATTATTATTATTATTATTATTATTATTATTATTCCCTCAAATCTTAATTTAGGAGCATAACGGATGCGTAGACACCATGACCTGAGGCAGCCTAGATCAGGGTTATCCGATGATGAGAAAATAGTATATTGCCGACAGCGGGTTTGGATCTCGAAGCTCTAATCGTGAATTTATCATTTTCTCTTGAAGATTTCCATGGTTCTCTAAAAACGTTTGAATATTTTTGTGTATTTTAGCAAAATGGGTAAAAAAACCTTGATTTTACACTATCAGTGGTGACAAATGGCCATCTGTCACCTGTGGGACGACCGTCTATGGGTCATAAATTCCCAGACAATGTGAATTAAGGGCATTTTAGGGAATTTGAGATCTAGTGATGAGGGATGGCTATCCCTCACTCATAGAAGCCCATCCCTGGGTTGAAACCTAGTTGTCCCACATTTTCCTAGAATTTAAAAAGAGGAAGGTTTTTTAGATAGATATCGGGTCCAGATTTTAGGGATTTGATTCCCTAATCTTGTGATTTTAGAGTTGTGGTTGGGTTAAAACTCTATCTTAGGTATAAAACAAAAAGATTAGGGTTTTTGAAAAGGAGAGAAATCATTATTTTCTAAGAAAAAAAAGCCATTTGATATGAAAGAAAAATCAATTTATTTTCTCTCTCTAAAAAGCTAATGCCTTAAACCCTTTTGAAAAACAAAGTAGAAATTTCACAGTATTTTTTAGAATCACGGAAGATTATTTGGAGCAAAGATCTAGACTTCAGAAATCATACAGTCAGAATATCTCCTAAGGGCAATATTCTAGGCTCATTTGTATCTTTCTTTCTCTACCATTAATACAATCAATTACATGTTCATTTGAATGTTAATCTGATTTGTTTTTGGTTGTTGAGAATTAATAATATGCTTGTTTTGTTAAAATATCATTTGTTGCTGGTTTATCTGACATATTAAAGGCATGATGATCAACAAAGGATTCCTCCATTGTTGCTTTGAAATCTCCCTTTTTAGTATGTATATGTGGTGTATTTCTTCAATTTTAATGTAATTTCAAGTATGTTTTGGTGTTTTAGTATGTTTTAACATAATTTGATGATCAATTATTGTATACCTAGGGCTAAAATGTTTATTTGTATAATTTCCTGCATTTTCCCTGCTGTTCTGTAGTTATTGCTCTGTTATATAAGTGAGGGATGGGAAGAACCCTCACCTGATGGATTGGACGTCCTTTTGCATTCTTCCCGGCCATCCCTCACTCTCGCCTGGCCATCCTTTGCTCCCTTTTGGCCATCCTTGGTTTTTTTTAGGTTATTTTTATGTATTTTAGGTCCTTTAATGTCTTTTGTTTCAATGTCTATTTTATACCATATTTGTGTGACTAAACATGTCATACAAAAACACAGATCTTTACTAAATCTTAAGAGGTGACACCTTGCGTGCATCTAACTCCTGTTATCCATCATCCTTTATGATTTTTCTTACGATTTTGAATGAGTTGGTTTAGGTAAATTGGACTTGACATTTAGGGTTGCTTATTTAGGTGATATGGGCTTTTTGTTTAGGTTTGCTGTTAGAAAAGATGGGAAAAACATACTATAATGTTTATGTTATTTCTTAGGCTGCCATTATAGGTTCAGGTGAGGATTATTATTATTATTATTATTATTAGTATTAGTATTATTATTATTATTATTATTATTATTATTATTATTATTATTATTATTATTATTCCCTCAAATCTTAATTTAGGAGTCATAATGGATGCATAGACACCTTGACTTGAGGTAGCCTAGATCAGGGTTATCCGATGATGAGAAAATAGTATATTGCCGACAGCAGGTTTGGATCTTGAAGCTCTGATCGTGAATTTATCATTTTCTCTTAAATATTTCCATGGTTCTCTAAAAACGTTTGCATATTTTCGTGTATTTTAGCAAAATGGGTAAAAAACCTTGATTTTACACTATCAGTGGTAACAAACGGCCATCTGTCACCTGAGGGATGACCGTCTATGGGTCATAACCTCCAAAACAGTGTGAATTAAGGGCATTTTAGGGAATTTGAGATCTAGTGATGAGGGATGGCTGTCCCTCACTCATAGAAGCCCATCCCTGGGTTGAAACCCAGTTGTCCCACATTTTCCTAGAATTTAAAAAGAGAATGGTTTTTTAGATAGATATCGGGTCCATATTTTAGGGATTTGATTCCCTAATCTGGTGATTTTAGAGTTGTGATTGGGTTATAACTCTATCTTAGGTATAAAACAAAAGGATTAGGGTTTTTAAAAAGAAGAGAAATCATTATTTTCTAAGAAAAAAAGCCATTTGAGATGAAAGAAAAATCAATTTCTTTTCTCTCTCTAAAAAGCTTATGCCTTAAACCCTTTTGAAAAATAAAGAACAAATTTCACACTATTTTTTAGAATCAAGGAAGATTATTTGGAGCAAATATCTAGACTTTAGAAACCATAGAGTCAGAATATCTCCTGAGTGTAATATTCTAAGCTCATTTGTATCTTTCTCTCTCAACCATTTATACACTCAATTACATGATCATTTGAATGTTAATCTGATTTGTTTTTGGTTGTTGAGAATTAATAATTTGCTTGTTTTGTTAAAATATGATTCATTCCTGGTTTATCTGACATATTAAAGGCATGATGATCAACAAAGAATTCCTCCATTGTTGCTTTGAAATCTCCCTTTTTAGTATGTATATGTGGTGTATTTCTTCAATTTTAATGTAATTTCAAGTATGTTTTGGTGTTTTAGTACGTTTTAACATAATTTGATGATCAATTATTGTATCCCTAGGGCTAAAATGTTTATTTGTATAATTTCCTACATTTTCCCTGATGTTCTGTAATAATTGCTCTATTCTGTAAGTGAGGGATGGGAAGAACCCTCACCCGAAGGATTAGACGTCCTTATGCCTTCTTCCTGGCCATCCCTCACTCTCGCCTGGCCATCCTTTGCTCCCTTTTGGCCATCCTTGGATTTTTTTAGGTTATTTTTATGTATTTTCGGTCCTTTAATGTCTTTTGTTTCAATGTCTATTTTATACCATATTTGTGTGACATATAGTATGTTTTGTTCATGTTGCTATATCTATAATTAACTCACTTGTGTGTAGATTCTTTTATAGTTAATGCTAACTAGTTTGCTTGCCTTATTGTTTCGAGCAATTTACTTATTTATGGCCATTGAGGACGTATAGAATTTACATAGGAAGTCATGCTCTCGTTTTGATCGCCCTCTTCATTCGGGTTATTTCTTTTTCTTCCTTTAGTATATTATGTTGTTATTTATTTGTTTATTTTCTTTGTTTTTATTCATTTTTTATGTATTTATTTTTCTAGGGATGTAATAGGTAGTAAAAATGATTTTTTTTTTGCACATTAAACTATAAAATTTCACTTAAATCATTTTTTATTAATTAATTGGGTTCTCTCTAATAAATACGGACCAATGTCTATTTTTTAACCCAAAAATTCACATAATATAATAAAAGCATTTTTTGTAAATATGTATGAAAAAACAAATGTTTCTAACCCAAACTAATTAGTGGCCCGTTTTATGTATGATATTTATTTGTGTTTCTTTTATATACTATTCTTGGGATGATTTGCTTGTGTAATAATTTTAAGTAGGATTTTTACTATGGTTTTTTATTTGATTCAGATGTTTACTTAAATTCTATTACTTGGATCGTGTGAGAGAGAAGAGGGAATTAATACTAAAACTCAATTATAAAACAACATCTAACCAAGATTCCAAATAAGAGGGATGTCCCGAACATCAGTCTTTATTTAGGCATCAAAATAAGGTAGAGATTCAATTCCCAACATTTTGTTGGGTTGCCACTCCATGATACCTACCTCTATGAGCCCATTAGTAGATGCCTTTATGGGTTAACTGTTAGCAATAGTTTGGACTTAATCTTTTTATTGCAAAGCATCTACACTATAAGAAAATTCTGAAATAGCAATGAAAATTGTTGATTTTACATTGTTAATTAGAATTAGCAACGGAAAAATTGGTTGCAAATTTCATAGTTGCTATTTTTAGCAACGAAAATCATTTCTGTTGCTAAATTTAGCAACGAAATTTGAATTTCGTTGCTAATTCCAACCAATGTAAGATTCGATGAATTGGTTAAAATAGCAACAAAAATTATTTTTCGTTGCTATTTTCAGCAATGGAAATCACAATTCTGTTGGTAAATTCAGCCAGTATTATAAAAACAATACGATGAAATTTTGGTCGCTCTTCCATCACTAAAATATTGTTGATTATTTACAATTTAAGTTTTTCAATGTCAACATGTGTGTGTGTGTGTGTGTGTGTGTGTGTATATATATATATATATATATATATAATAATAACTGACATTTCAGATAGAAGATAGCCGATTTTACATAGCTCTACTAAAATTGATTTACCCAAATTCATAATAGCTAATGGCTTGCAAGAGATTAAAGAAAAAGAAAATCTATGTCCATTCTCTTGCCAATTTGGATGACATTTTAGGCATTAGCGAAGGCTGTAGTTTATACCAATTCAAATGGTCTCTAACCAGTCAATTAAAGCACTTACTAGTTCAGACAAACAAAGAAGCAAAAAAATGGTTGTAGTTTAGATGAGTTGGCAATCATATTAAGCAAAAAAGTTAGAATGGAAATATTACTTTAACCAATAATGAAACTAATCATATAAAAGTTAACTACAAATTATTATTCCTACAAATTATTACTTTAAGCAAGAAATTCATTAAAATTAAAAGAGAATAAAGTTAAAGAATATTATACAAAGCATCTTTAGGAGTAAGGCCTAACCCTTAAGCTTTCTCTTCTGCCATTTGCTTTCTTGAAGCTCATCCCGCCACTTCAGCTCTTTATATGTTCTTTATCTTTTTTTTTCACATTGACTTTGCTGCTACAAACACAATCTCATTGTTTAATTAATCTAATTAAAAGGCTATTTTATTCTATTTTTTTCTTGCAAAATTAAACAAGAAACATCAAGATATAAAATTTGAAAAATGAAGATGTATAATGTCAATAATTGCATATACCTATTGCTCAAATACTACAGAATCAGGTTGGTTACTCTGTCTGATAAATAATCTCCAACACGCACCACATTCAACAAAGTCAAGTGGCACTCAAAAATCTTCATAAACTCTAGTGCCACCAATTTCCTTTAGTAATTCTAGGCGCTCTGAGTCTTTCATTAATGTTAGTGATGCAATTTATTGAACAGAACATGTAAGCAAAAATTTTATAAGAAAAATTAAAATTTAAACTATCTAAATTTGGGCTTGGAGTTTACTTGTGCTATGAACTAACAAGACTTTACATGCAAATTCGATATTTAAAATGAGATTGAGCTACATGATGTAATAGACTTAAGATGTTGATTTAGCAAGTGGCAGCACATATATAACAAGTTTTTTCCAACTTTGCCTTTTTAGCACTATAATAATATTGAAAAAGAAAAAAGATTAAAAAATGAATATCTTAATGCTATTGAAAAAGAAAAATAGCTTCAATGTGTAACAAATTACAATGAAATTTGAGAAAAATATCCAACTTACTAAAAAGAATTGTATATTAAATAGAAAAATATTATTGGAATTCGAATTTTAAATTTGAAAATCAGTATTAGTAAATTAAAGTTTTATTAACAAAGAAGTAGTTGGCTTTCATGGAAATCACCTGAATGACAAAAACAAATGATTCGATTTTGTGGTTGGAAATATATAAAAAGAGCTTATCTAAGTTTCAATTGATGCGTGTATTAGGTTTACTTTTTTAATGGTAAACTTGGATTGTTTATCATGTTAGGTAATCTATGAATGTGATATCCACTTTCTATATATCTTTCTAACTAATCCCCTCATATTCCAAACTCAGTTTTTTGCCCTTTATGGCCCAAACCTTTCTACCCATTCTTTGTTCTTCTAGCTACTACTAGTAATACGCGAGTGAAGGAGCCAAAATTTGACACTTAGTATATTCATATAATATATAAAAATGATTTTAAAATTGAAAAAAGTTGATAATACAGTTAGGTTGAATTTTTGTTTAAAAAAAGTTCAAAGATAAATGCTATTAACTAAGTAAAGAAACAATCAGAAAAATTAAACTCACAGATTAAAGTCCATAAGTTGAATCCATTGAGTTTAGTCTGAATTAAAAAAAATAACTTTCAACATAAGAGGTACATTATCCAACTATTTTTGTCCCATATAGATTATAAAGTCAAGATAATATTCCAAATTAGTACAATAAATTGATAAATAAAGGAAAAGTTATGCTTGCAAGACAAATTCAATAGTCATTTAGATATCTAAATAAATATAATACTTTTTTTCTCCAAATAAATATAATACTTATGGAATTAATTTAATGATGAGTTTGTCATTGACAGTGAAAGAAGAAAAGAGTGGCACGCCACCATTTGTTTTGAGTGTTATTTTTTTGGAACTAGTTTGACTGTTGATTCTTGAACACAAATTACAGAATAATTAAGGGCAAACAATAATAATAATAATTATTATTATTATTATTATTATTATTATTATTCTAAAAATATCATAATTAGCCAAACAATTTTATTATCTAAAAAAAACCTCATGAATTGTTAGGTTTTGATTTTCAAGTTGTTTAGTGCGAAGCAACAAATTTAGATCATTAGTTTTGACTTTGAAAATCTTAACCACTGGATGACTGTAAAATAGTAACCACTGGATGACAACAAAGAATTGATGACCTAGAATATCTATAAAACATAATTCTAGTATAGCTCAATAATAGATTCAGAGGAAAGATCCTGACCAATGACATGGAAAAAAGTATACACAGTAGACCTTATGTAAAGAGAATGGGAAAAATTGATTAGATCTCATACCTTAAGTTGCAAAGACTCCCAAATGTGAGTGGAGCTAAACACAAATCGATGGCCAAATCTGAAAAGAGTGCTCCCAAACTCGGTGTCTTAGCTCCTGTAGGTGGCACCGATGGACTGAGAATCAAAAGAGAGGTACGACAATGTATGAGGGGGAGAGAGAGAGAGAGGATGTATGAGGGGGAGAGAGAGAGAGAGGAAGAGTGAGAGCTGCGGTGGTTTCACTTTGACGGAGGAGATGAATAAGAAAAAGGTGAAAGAAAAAGGTCAATTTATACACAGAGAAAATTAGAAATTAGCAACCAAAATAGTAACAGAATCTATTTTTGTTGCTAAATTAGCAACGAAATTGAATTTGGTTGCTATTCTAACAACTGAATTTTTTAGGAATGTTCTTTAGCAATGGAATTTATTTTTCGTTGCTATTTTAGCAACAAAAAATATATTTGGTTGCTATTTAGGGAACCTTAAATATTTTTCAGTTTTGAATTAGTAACGAAAAACTATTCCGTTGCTAAAATAGTAACAAAATTTATTTTTCATTGCTATTTTAGCAACGGAATAGGTTTCGGTTGCTATTTTTGCTACTGAAAATTTTAAAGGTTCCTAAAATAGCAACCAAATTTTATTTTCGTTGTTATTTTAGCGAAGAAAAATATATTCGGTTGGTATTTAGGGAACCTTAAACATTTTCAGTTCTAAATTAGCAATGATATAGGTTTCAGTTGCTATTTTTGCTACTTAAAATTTTGAAGGTTCCTAAAATAGCAATCAAATTTTATTTTCATTGCTATTTTAGAAATGAAAAATATATTCGATTGCTATTGAGAGAACCTTACACATTTTTAGTTCCGAATTAGCAATGGAAACCCATTCTGTTGCTAAAATAACAACGGAATTAATTTTTCATTGCTATTTTAGCAATGAAATAGGTTTCGGTTGCTATTTTTGCTGCTGAAAATTTTAAAGATTCCTAAAATAGCAAGCAAATTTTATTTTCATTGCTATTTTAGCAACGAAAAATATATTCGATTGCCATTTAGGGAACTTTAAAAATTTTTATTTCCAAATTAGCAACGAAAAACCATTTCATTGCTAAAATAGCAACAAAAGTTATTTTCCGTTGCTATTTTAGCAACAGAATAGGTTTCG